>JASPKP010006691.1:2500-10000 GCA_030674155.1 Stramonita haemastoma
TTTGTCCGGGTGATGGAAGTGAAAAATGACGTCGAGTGACGTAATATGTCATATGATGCCTTAAGATCTTTTTGCCATTCAGGCTCAAACGGGACTTGTTAAACTCGCTGCGCTTCTGAAGATTCCAATTTTTCTTTCTCTTCTTTTTTTTTCTTTCTTTTAGTTGTTTTTATATTTGATGTTATTTATAACCCCAACAACCGTTAGTGTCATTATCAGGACTTTCACCACTCTACAGCTGAGTGGCCAGTGCCTTTGACTCCCATCCCGTGTGTTGTAAGTTCGAATCTCGGATTGGTGGAGATTTTTACGATCTCCTGGGTCAGATTTAAGTGCAGACCTGTCAATGCTTTCGGTTTTTTGTTTGTGTATATACATATGCAGAAAATCAGATAAAGTTATGCACATTAAAAACCCATCTTTTGCATGTCTGCATTCAATGGAGTTCACAAACACAAACACAAACATACCCAGCATGCACATGGAGGGGGGTGGCTCCTCCATGTTGGCTGAACATGCCTAAGAGACACGGTCTGAAACATCCTCTGCAGTCCCATGCCCTCCTCGTTTTTCAGGGAATTACAGGAGGCAAAGAAAGACCTTCAGGTCAGAAATGAATGTTAACTGAATCTTCCCCCAACACCTAACACCATCTCACGGCAAAAACAAGGCCCGCCTGCCTGGAATTCCTGCAGGTGAAAGCTGACGACACGGCGCCCACAACCTCAGTCCTTTAGCTAACGACAGCGGTCCCACAGCACCAGAACAAGCGTAACTGAAACTGTGTGACCGCTCCATTTTCACCATGCAATTATTCACAATTATTGTTTAGAGGCCGTCAAATCTCAGAGGCGCTTGCTGACGGTGTTGAAAATTAATATTAAAAAGTGCCACATTTTGATGGGTGGCGTTGAGAAAAAAAAGGATACCCTACAACCACCTTCATTTTGTGGTTAAAACGTCTACTTCATGGTTGGAAGGTTGTGGGTTCGAATCTTTGTCGCAGGCAAACTTTGTGTGTGTCTGGTTGGCTGGGTGGTGGTATTTGTTGTTGTTGTTCTTGTTGTTGCTGTTGTTTTGGTTTGTATGGGGTTTTCTGTTGTTGTTTTTTTGTTTGCTTGCTTTTTTGTCGTTGTTTTCTTTACTTTGTTTCTTTGTTGTTGCGGTTGTTGTTGTAATTTCTTTTGTTTGGTTTGGTTGTTGTTTGTTTTATTTGTTTTGTATTTTGCTTTTTGTTTGCTTTTTTTGTTTGTTTATTCGTTTGGTTGTTTGGTTTGGTGTGGGGGGATTGTAGTTGGGTTTTTTTTGTTTGTTTGTTTTTTGGGGGTGGTTAATCCCGACTGGCTCTGCCCAGTTAACGTTTGTTAGTTATGGGCTTAATTGGAACACTGGGCCTTGTGGTCAAGCATCCTCCACTTTTCTGACGCCAACTTGAGGCCGTCTCTTGTCCAGTGCTGAGGGTGTCCCTGTGTCTCGGGCCAAGCGGACGCAAGAAGGGAAGCAAGCAGTCCGTAAATTCTCTAATACTGAGGTGGGTGTCGATCCATAGCATCGTCACTTTCATCATCGTCATTGCTGCATGAACACAAATCGTCTCTTGTTTAAGAGGGCTAAGTTTGACAGAAGAAGAAGAAGAAGAAGAAGAAGAAGAAGAAGAAGAAGAAGAAGAAGAAGAAGAAGTAGAAGAAGAAGAAGAAGAAATGATAATAACAATAATGATAATAATTATAATAACAATAACGATACTGGTAGTGTTAAACAATGCCTCCCTTCATAACTTTCTTTCCCACTGTCTCCACGTTTTCTCTGTTTTACTTTCTTCTTTTTTATACTTGAAGCGATAAAACACCCCACGCTGTGAGACAAAGGCATGTATTTCAGTAGGTAGGACCACTCATTTTTCAGATGTCATAGAATTTGATGTTTGTTATCTCAAATGAAAGATAGTAGCAAGATCAAGAAGCATTCAAAATTTCATATCATTATCTTAGATGGTTTTTGAGATATACCACTTTAAAAATTTTCAGATGGGATAAAAATGTCATTTCGTTATTTAAAGCCTTATTTGGACATCTCCCTCATGCTTATTATGAACCTGACAGTGCTGAAACTAGTTTTATATTGTTTTATGCTACTTTGAAGAAACAAATATCTAAAAAGCAGAAAAATAAGTCAAAGGAAACAAATGGAATTTTACATCAAAATCAGAGAAAAATTCTAAAAATAGCTCGCGAATTGAGCTGAAAGGGTACTTTACCCTCCTGTAAAAAATCTCAAGAATGCCTAAAAGTGTCTAAGATCTATATTACAGCTTGTACTTATTACTCAGATGCTATGTATTTTTTTTTAAAAGCTAAAAATCATGTAGAGGCAAACTGCAGTCATCCAAAACACCCCTATGACAACAATTTGCGAAGCATAAAACCTGTCCAAATAATAACACAAAACCAGCCCATAGGCATATCATCATATATCAGCTTCTAATTGACTGACAGAAATGGTACACCTATCAAAATGTTTGTCTTTAAACAGTGAGTCTTTTTAAAGGGCATTCGAAGTGATTCTGGTCCCCCCTCCACTCCTCTTCCCCCCCCCTCCCCCCCCCCCCCCCCCCCTCAATAGGCATTAACATCATATCTCGGCTTCTAATTGACTGATAGAAATGGTACACCTATCAAAATATTTGTCTTTAAACAGTGATCCTTTTAAAAGGGCATTCCAAGTGATTCTGGTTCCCCCCCTCCACTTCTCTCCCCCCCCCCCCCCCTCAATAGGCATTAACATCATATCTCGGCTTCTAATTGACTGATAGAAATGGTACACCTATCAAAATATTTGTCTTTAAACAGTGATCCTTTTAAAAGGGCATTCCAAGTGATTCTGGTTCCCCCCCTCCACTTCTCTCCCCCCCCCCCCCCCCCATAGGCATTAACATCATATCTCGGCTTCTAATTGACTGATAGAAATGGTACACCTATCAAAATATTTGTCTTTAAACAGTGATCCTTTTAAAGGGCATTCCAAGTGATTCTAGTTCCCCCCCTCCCTCCACTCCTCTCCCCCCCCCCCCCCCTCAATAGGCATTAACATCATATCTCAGCTTCTAATTGACTGATAGAAATGGTAACACCTATCAAAATATTTGTCTTGAAACAGTGAATCTTTTTAAAGAGCACTCCAAGTTATTCTGGTCCCCCCCACTCATCCCCCCCCCCCCCACTCAGCTGGCCCCCCTCCCCCTCATAGGCATTAACATCATATAATGTTTCTAATTGACTGACAAAAATGGTACACCTATCAAAATGTTTGTCTTGAAACAATGGGCATGTCTTTATAAGGCCATTCCAAGTGATTCTGTTTGTTTCCCCCCCCCCCCCCCCCCCCTTGTCTTGTCAAGCATCTTCTGTGCAATATATCATAGGTGTACTCATGTGATCATCTGTGTTCTTTTATTATTTTTTTATTTTTAGGTTTCTGGTGAGCTTACATGTTGCATTGTGATGTTGCATGTATCCTTTTTGTGCCCAGTGATTTTAAACCTTTGCATAGTTTTCTTCCTAAATATATCACAGACCTCCTAGACCTCTGCTGAAATATCTTTCACTGTGTGACATACTGTTGCAATGCCTGTATGATATAGACTTATTAGTGTTGTATTTTTTAACATTTTTCTTGTACAATTAAAAATGCAAATTTGGACATTTTTGTGAGTTGCCTAATCTGTGTGTATTCTTAGTGTCTGTACATTTTATTTAAGTGTGCATACATGCAAGTATGAATTGTAGAGGTATGAGTGGTGTGTGTGTGTGTGTGTGTGTGTGTGTGTGTGTGTGTGTGTGTGTGTGTGTGTGTGTGAATCGGTGTGTGTGTGTGTGTGTGTGTGTGTGTGTGTGTGTGTGTGTGTGTGTGAATCTTGTGTGTGTGTGTGTGTGTGTGTGTGTGTGTGTGTGTGTGTGTATGTGTGTGTGTGTGTGTGTGTGTGTGTGTGTGTGTGTGTGTGTGTGTAATATATATATATATATATATATATATATATATTGTATTTGTGTGTGTGTGACTTTGTGTGACTCTGTGTGTGTGTGTGTGTGTGTGTGTGTGTGTGTGTGTGTGTGTGATAAAAAATTAGTATTGAATAGGCTTGTTTGTGCACAATAAAATCATTACAAAGTTTGCACTTTTTCTTGTTTTTTTTTCTTTCTAACTACATGCTTGGTGAAACAAAACAACTTAATGAAAAAGAAGTAAAGAAAGTTCATGCACTGCTTAAAATGTGAAACCAACAGAGAGAACAAAGTTTTACTCAATTTGATTAGCACTTGTATGCTCTGATTAAAAAAAAAAGTTTTTCTTTTGCATGAATTTAAATGGATGCATTCAGGAGTGATTTCTAATCGTTAAATCACTATTTCTGTTTAAAATGCGGTCTTACATGCACACAGACACAACAAACGGTAAACAAAATCGGCCAAATCTCTATTAGAAATTAGATCTAGGCAAGAGTTATCATTCTTGCATTCGTTTTCACGATGTTTCATCGAACATTTCGGCACGATATAACAAAGTACAGATCCTAAGAAAAACAAACAAACACTACTAGAAACTATTTAGAATAGAATCATCACCCTCATTTATTGTTATAATAGAAAAATTTCACACGAGCTCATAAATTCTGAGAGCACCCTTCGATGACCTAGTTCTTCGCTCCCTGAGATCCCAGTCCGGGATAAACTTGCGATCAACGATAAGTTTTTAAATCTAAAATCATCGAGATTCGATAGTAACTACGTACAAAATAAAAGCACAGCATTTACTTCTTCAGATGTGAGTGTAAATGCGCTGTACACATCGAAAACCTCTATCGACGTTCGCAAGTCTGAAGCATCTAT
The DNA here is from genome assembly GCA_030674155.1 of Stramonita haemastoma. Classification (NCBI taxonomy): domain Eukaryota; kingdom Metazoa; phylum Mollusca; class Gastropoda; order Neogastropoda; family Muricidae; genus Stramonita; species Stramonita haemastoma. The sequence goes on from JASPKP010006691.1 coordinate 7,387, forward strand.
GTGTAGACTCGCTAAGGCCGCCATTTTGGTCAGTTAGAAAAGGGGGGTGCTGTATGCAAACGAGAATAAGACGTCATTTAACGGAAATAACCGATAAACTGAAATGAGGTTTTTGTTCTTAAAAAAACGAGCTTTTTAACGCTGTGTGGGATTTTTTTGTACGATTAATAGGGAAATTTCTACGACTTCCGAAAAATGTAGGGAATTTTTAAACGCATTTTACTGTATTTAAAAAAAAACTTCACTAAAGTGTCTCTCATATAATGGGTTAGTGGAGAGTTTCTTCTTTCCAATGGTATGTGCTATGAATAGGTTTGTATAGTGAAAGGGTGACAGATCGTGTTGGAAGACGAAGCACGAAAATTCACCGAGTCGCGTTTTCAGCCAATGAGGCTCCAGTAGCGGCGAGTTTTTAAGTTTATTACCGATATTAAATCATCGCTCGCACTTATCCAGTCATCATTCTTGCAAAATGATATTACAGACGTTAAGTTAATGCATTAAACTTTTTACTAGTATTTTTTTTTTTAGCTTTCTTTTAGATTTGGATGGAGAAATTTGGGTGCAAAGTAGATCTAATTTGTCACTTTCCACTACGCTTTACACGTTAGCGGCTGCCGTGGTCCTACCTAATTTCAGTTTACCCAAAGATTCTTTCACAGCAAAAACAAAGTCAGCTTAGACAGAAAAACAAACCCAAAAGCGTGATAGTTCTTCATAAATTTGCACCAAATAATAAACAGAGAATTGAGAGAAAATCCAAACTGCTCTAGTACTTATCTAAGAACAGGCACCAGTCTGCAAATGACAAGGCAAATAATCATAGCACTTCTCGAGAAACCTATCGACTTTCAATAGATAAAGAAATTAAATTCAAAGTCTTTTTTTCTGAAACAAAAAACTGACGTCATTTGATGACTAGCAAATAATGATGTCATGCACTTCTTTAAAAGCCTTTGCCTTCGAAAAAACACTAAAGTCAAAACCACAGTAGGCCGACTTTTCTATGGGCTGATGTCGTTCCATGTACAATAAAAATCGAAATAGTCGGCCATATAATTATGAGAACTGACACCATTCGTTTTAGCATGCTTATGTACTGTAAAAATAAAAAGTAATAAATACACGTTACGTTTCTGCAAAATCACAGTAAAAAAATATATAAAAAAATAATTAAAAAATTCTCAGTCCATTCCCAGCAGACAAAGACATGAGGATGTCTTCAGCCCTGACCTGCACAGAAAGGTCACCACATCACCACACACACACACACACACCACACACACACACACACACACACACACACACACACCACACACACACACACACACACTTCCCTTATCCTCCCTCATCAGGCGATAAATGAAAGTTCTCTCTGATTCAGTGACCCTGCCCCCCGCCATCTTGGCTTCTCTGTCTCTTCCGTGTCCAGGGCGGTGATGGTTTGTGTCCACGCCTGCCCGGCCAGGAGATTTATGGGAGGCTGGTGAGGGTGGGGGTGGTAATGCTGCCCTCCCCAGGGTGACGTCCCATGCCTCTGCCTCCTCCCTGGCTGAGCTATCACTGCCTTTAAGCATGCAGCAGCAGGCCTCGGGGGTGTCTTATGCTTGTTGTATCATCCTTCGGATGAGGCTATAAACCAAGGCCCCGTGTGTGAACGCACGCAGAACATCTTGCGCACACGTTAAATCCTGTTCCGCTTTTCGTAAGAGTAGGCCATCGTGTACCGGTGGGAACAAATGACATCTGCAGGGCTGCATGCACACGGGGCAGAGTGCTTATCCCATTATCCTCACTATAAAAGAATGAAATAAAAAAAAAAAAAAAAAAAAACTAAATAAATCCCCAACACTCAGCACCGCCCTCAAAAATCGTTCGTTGAAATTCACTGTAAATGTTATCATCGAAGTGAATTCCAGATATAACAGACAGCCTTGCCCGTGACTGTCTTTTTGACCCCTCAGTTTCTGTCCAAGTTGGAAGAGCTGTTGTACTTATTTTTCTTACCACAAAGCATGTTCATTTCGCCCTTTTTGTTCAATGTGGATGTCTGCCTACCTTACAGTTACTTCTATCTCTTTAAACTTTTCGAGAATTTCATAGGGACATCAAAACCAGTGTTTTACATGAAAAATATGATTTTGCTGCACACAAGAGCATGACCAACTTATTGTCGTATTACGCTTTGGGGAGTCTGACAGTACTATCTGTCCTGCACTCAATACCCTGACCTAGATTCTGACCGTCATTTCGGCCTTCAAGACAATGGGGCTGTTGATCGACTTTCTAAGAGTGCCACCTCTAAAGAGATCTCCAATCCCACTGTGCCATACACAGATTCTATCTACATCCACTAAGTAGCATGACGTACAGTTCCTCCGGCAAAAGGAATCAAACGGCCAAACATACAGGCACAAGTCAGTCATCGTGGTCTAAAAGAACCACACAAACACCACTTTAAAAGGCTAAATCCCAGAAGTCGGAATGTGGCTACCTTCGTGGTGAGCAAAAAGGGTTGTATAGAAAAATCTCCTCGTTGGTAAACCTCGGAGCTCTAACTGAGAAACACGGATGCGATAAGCCAAAAGCTGAAAGATCAAATATCGCATTATTC
>JASPKP010006692.1:0-13854 GCA_030674155.1 Stramonita haemastoma
CCTTTCTCTCTTCTTCTCCCTTTCTCTCTCTCTCTCTCTCCTCTCTCTCTCTCTCCTCTTCTCCTCTCTTCTCTCCTCCTCTCTTCTCTCTCTCTCTCTCCCTCTTCCTCCTCTCCTCCTCTCTTTCTCTTCTCTCTCTCTCCTCTCTCTTCCTTTCTCTCCTTTTTCTCTCTGTCTCTCTGTCTCTCTGTCTCTCTCTCTCTCTTTTCTCTCTCTCTCTCGTCTCTGACCCAAAACAAGGCAGGAGAAAGGACAAAGAGGGGCATAAAATAGACAAGAAGAGGAGTAAGCGACAGCAAAAAGAAAGGAAAATATGCAAAACATAAAACAAATTGGGACCAGAAATTGTTGATATTGCTAAAGTTATTTCTCGGTCTGCTATTTAAATGTTCTTTTTATAGGTTTTTTGGGTGTATGGGGTGCTTAAGGAGAGGGGGTACCTTCGTAAACCTGGCAGTAGCATCCTTCGGGATGGACGGGAGCACTGGTCCTCACTTGGCACTCAACTCTCACTTCTGGGTCCGGGTCCTTAACCCCACCCACACACCGGTAACCGCTTCTACTGGCCGGCGAAACGTTGTGAGGGGCTGGTGCATTCTTACCCACCAGTAGGATCTTGGAGAGGAGATGGGCGCCACCAAGCTTCCTCAAGCCCACTGCAAGGACATGATGAGAAAAACAAAACAGAAAGACATGCCGGATCGGTCGAGGCCCGGATCAACAACGACCGTGCTACCCACTGCAAGCCTCCGGGTGGGAGTGACAAGTGTGCTACTGGGGCAGAACCAACTCTAAAGCTTCCAGATAAAGGGGCGACCATTGGTACATGGAATGTAAGGACTCTATACCAAACAGGAAGAGTTCAGAACTTACACATGAATTGCAGGGGTATAAATGGGACATCATAGGGCTTGCGGAAGTCAGATGGATTGGCTTGGGAGAAACAACCACACAAGACAACCACGCAAGACGGCCACAAAATATGGTACAGGGGAGAAGAGAAACTACAATCAACATGGATAGGCTTTATTGTCAGGAAAGAGATTGTGTCAAGCATCATCAGCTGCACACCAGTATCCAGCAACTCATCTCAATCAGAGTTTCTGCAAAACCCCGAATCTCCACCATCATCCAAGTGTATGCTCCAACATCTGACTACGATGATGATCAGATAGAAGAATTCTATGAAGAACTTGAAAACGTCATCTCCAAAACGCCCAAAAAAGACATCCTTATTGTGGAAGGCGACTGGAATGCTAAGGTGGGAACCTGATGCCTATGACACCTGGGCAGGAACCACAGGACGATTTGGACTGGGAGAAACAAATGACAGAGGACAGCGGCTGCTGGAATTCGCAAAGAAGCACAAACTGACTTTGGCTAACACACTCCACCCTCACAAGCCATCCAGAACATCACCTGGCACTCAACCAAATGGTCTGATTCATAATCAAATTGATTACATTCTGTCACCCCAAAGATTCAAATCCAGCATAAACAAGGCAAACACAAGAACATTCCCAGGAGCTGACTTGGCAGTGACCACGACCTTGTACTTACCACCATCAGGCTGAAACTGAAAGCAAAACACCAGCCAAAAAGCCCACGCATAAGATTCGACCTGGAAAAACTCAAAGACCCAACAGTGGTTGAGATCTTCCAAGCCAACATTGGAGGAAAGTTCGCCCGCACTCACAGCCATCGACAATGATGTGGACACATTGGCCAACAACATCAAAGAAGTGCTAATGACAGCAGCAGAAGAAACATTAGGAAGAAGCAGAACAAAGAAACAACCCTGGGTGACAAATGAGGTTCTTGACCTCTGCGACAAAAGAAGAGAACTTAAAAAACAAAAGTTCACAAGTCAAGAAGCTTACAAGAATACATGGATAGCCACAGAGAAGTGAGGAAAAAGATGAAAGAAGCCAAAGAAGCGTGGATAGAAGAACAATGCAACAACATCGAAGCTGGAATGGCCAAGGGAAACAGCAAAACAGCTTACGACACTTTGAAAGCACTAACGAAAACCACACAGCCTAAAGCCTCTGTTATTGAAGACAAAGAAGGAAATCTTTTAACGGAAAACAATGCCATCCTCCAACGCTGGACAGAATACTGTGAGGGATTGTACAACTACCCACTACGCCAGATACCAACATAGTTTCTGACAAACCCCCCGAACGCCAAGATAAAGACCCACCAATACTAAGGTGTGAAGTAGATGCAGCTATTAAACAATTGAAGATGGGGAGTCCCCTGGAATCGGGTAACATCCCAGCTGAACTCATAAAAAATGGAGGGAATGAAAAGCAAGGCGATTCACAGAACTTTGTCAGAAGATCCACGACATCAAAAAAATGGCCAAAAGAATGGACACAGTCTCTATAATACCCCTGCCAAAGAAGGAAACCTCCCAAACAATGCCAGAACTACAGAACCATCAGTCTCATAAGTCATCCTAGCAAGATCATGCTGCAGGTAGTCCTCAACAGACTGAAAAACCAAGCGGAAAAAACTCCTGCAGAAGAACAAGCGGGCTTTAGACCAAAACGCAGCACAATGGAACAAATTTTCAATCTGAAATTCTATAGAGAAGCATCTCCAACACCAAAAAGACTTGTACCACAATTTCATAAGACTTTAAAAAAGGGCCCTTTTACAGGGTATGGCATGACGGCCTCTGGCAAGTACTCAGGCACTTCAACATTGACAGCTGCCTAATTGAAGTCATCAAGGCTCTGTACGAGAACGCAAAAAGTGCAGTTTTCATGAACAATCACTAGGCGAGTTCTTCAGACCACGGTTGGGGTTCGCCAGGGCTGCCTTCTCTCACCTGTACTCTTCAACCTCTTCCTCGAAAACATCATGACAGAGACATTGCAAAACCACCACACTTCCATCTCCATTGGGGGAAGACCCCTTTGCAACCTCAGATTTGCAGATGACATTGACCTCATGGGGAGCAGCAAACAAGAACTGCAAAAACCTCACAGACAATTAAACAGATCGAGCGAGCGCATACGGCATGGAGGTCAGTACAGAGAAATCAAAGATCATGGTCAACAGCGCAAGTAATGACATCATGAAATAAAGATGAATGGAAATACTAGAAGAGGTGAGCCAATACAAATACTTAGGCTCCATCCTAACAAAAGATGGCACATCAAACAATGAAGTGAAAGCTTGCATTGCAACAGCAACATCTGCTCTAGTCAGACTCGAGAGGATCATCAGAAGCAACAACATCAGCTTCTGCACCAAATACCACCTTTACAAATCCCTCGTGATATCTATCCTCCTATATGGCTGTGAATCATGGACTCTGACAGCAGAGTTAGAGAGGAGAATCCAAGCATTCGAGAACAAGTGCCACAGAAGACTCCTCTGAATATCATACAAAGAACACAAGACCAATAACTATGTGAAAGAAGAAATCAAAAAGCGTGTGGGCCCCCAAGAGCCTTTGCTCTCCACCATAAAGAGGAGAAAGCTGATGTGGTTTGGTCACACCACAAGACACAACACCCTAGCAAAAACCATCCTGCAAGGAACAGTCGAGGGCAAGAGAAGAAGAGCCGCCAAAAGAAATCATGGGTTGACAACATCAAAGACTGGACCGCCCAACCCCTGCAACACCTCCTACTAGCCACACAGGATCGTGAAGCATGGAAAAAGATCTCTGTTGCGTCTTCTCTCATGTCCCCCCCTACGTCCTTTGGGACATGGGACTGAACTGAAACTACTACAGGTTTTCTTTTGAATTTATTCGTTTTATTTGTTGGGTTTGTTTTAGCTACTTTTAATGCTTGTTTAAGTCTAATATCACCTAGAGTGAACAGACTTTAAATGAAAAACAAACAATAAAACGAATTATGCAGACAGGAATTTTTTTCCTTAAATGGTAGGCACTGCTCTTGCCTTTTCCTCCTTCTAAGTACACACCAGCAGCTATAATTACTTCCAGACTCTCGGCAGGCTTTGTACCTCTAGCCTGATAGAGCTTTGGCATGTGGTAGCAATTAGTGATGATGGTCACTGCCTGATGGAAAACTACTGTGTGTAAATCCCGACAAATCCCAGATCAGGATTCAGGGGGGGGGGGGGGGGGGACAATTATTCAATCCTGGCAAAATCCCGGTTCAGGATTAAGAGGGTTAAATTAAACAGTTTTCTCACATATGCAGCCAAAATGCTTGTTTCATTTTGTTCGTTTGTTGGTTGGTTGGGTGTTTTTTTTAATTGTTTTGTTTTGTTGCTTGTTTTTTTTTTTGGGGGGGGGGGGTCCTGTTTTGTTTAGCCGCCGCTGTAGTCTAGTGGTTAGGGCGTTGGACTCATAATCTAAAGGTTTGCAGGTTCGATCCCAGCATTGTGCCCTTGGAAAAAGCACTTAACGGCTATTTTCTCACCCCACCCAGGTGTAAAAGGGGTACCAACCTTGTGTTGGGGGTTAACCCTGCGATAGACTGCGATAGTCTTTGTTAACAGTTCTTTGTTTAGGGGGCTAACAGACAACACACAATTTTTTTTTCTTCTTTTTTCCTCTAAGGTTTCCCAATGGTGAAATTTTGCTTATGCGACTGTTTTTGCCGACCATGAAGGTAGCTACATTCTGACTTCGGGGCTGCATGCTGGGTACATTGTGTTTCTGTAGCCCACTGAACGCTCATATGAATGACAGGATCTGGAGTGTTGATCTTCTGCATGTCTATAATACATGAAGGGAATTAAGGCACTGGCAGGTCTGCACTTGAAGTTGATCTTTGTGACTGTAAAACTCCCCATCCTTAATCCTTAATCCAGACGCCGCCAAGATTTGAACCCACAACTTCATGGACCAATGGGACTGAGGTCTTCGCCACTCGGCTATGAAATGTGTCCAACACACATTATTAAAACCCAGTCACTCTTCTCATCCACCAGTTTCACAATAAAAGCACCCTTAAGTGTCCAACACACATTAAAACCCAGTCACTCTTCTCATCCACCAGTTTCACAATAAAAGCACCCTTAAGTGTCCAACACACATTATTAAAACCCAGTCACTCTTCTCATCTACCAGTTTCACAATAAAAGCACCCTTAAGTGTCCAACACACATTAAAACCCAGTCACTCTTCTCATCCACCAGTTTCACAATAAAAGCACCCTTAAATCAAACACTTTTTTTTCTTTTTCTTAACATTTTATTAAAAAATGTTCATTGTTGCAAAAAGTATGCTTTCAAATAAAACTATGAATATAGCTTTAAAAAAAAAAGACAAGAACAAAAATCAGAAAAAATTGGATACAGGAATACACAACTTACAAACACATACAGATTATAATGAGGTAACATGAAGCTTGATATGTCAAAAAAGAAACATCCCTGATTGCCATGAGTGGTACGATTCAAGAAAACAAGCACCATCAGAACTTGAGCACACTTTGTAACATCCCCCCAAAAATGAGCATCAATATCAGCAAGGTCAGGGTACCACTGGGTAAAAAGATGGGCGGAGATCACAGTTCATACAGATATGAACTTGAGTACACTTTGTAACATCCCCCAAAAAATGAGCATCAATATCAGCAAGGTCAGGGTACCACTGGGTAAAAAGATGGGCGGAGATCACAGTTCATACAGATATGAACTTGAGTACACTTTGCCGGGTTCACGATAACCGGTAATTGCCGGTATTTTACCGATTGTAAACACGGAATACCGAAAATTTTCGGAGCAGCCGGTACCGCGTACCGGTTCTGTTTGCCTGTGACCGATTAGATTTCCGTCTAAAAAAGAAATTCTGAAATGACATTTTCTGACAATCTGTCATGCGCCTGTACTTACAGTTAACTTACTCACCCACCTCTTCCCACCCCTTCCCACGAACTGGCATCTTTGGTGCCAACCTAATTAGCACCCAGAACAGCAAGCTTTACTGTGAAAGAATAGAGCTTGGCGCTCTTCTCGGCATGACAGTGGCTACACACTAAGTATATTGGGCCTAGAGGGTCTATGACTATTAATTCGCGCGGTCGTTTTGAGAGAGGCTTTGTTTGAGAGAGGAGAGACGCTTTGATTTGAGAGAGGAGTCGAAATGGCGGAAAAAAATCAGAGGTCGCTTTTTTCTTTCTTTAAAAAACCCTCAGCCCCAAACGATCCAGAGAAGATGCAAGTGAAAGCTATAGCACTAGTGCCAGTTTGGATGCTTCTCTGGTTCAGCCTTGTACTAGTGCTGCTGATAGCCCTACAGTGGATAGTAGGCCCAGTGTTTCATCAACGGCTGAAAAAAGTACAGCAAGCAGCAAACGTGTGAGGCGTGACAGCTTTCGTGAATCATGGAAGCAAGACTTTGCATGGCTGCAAACAGATGAAAAAGAGACAATGTTCTGTTCAGACTGCGTCAAGACCAAACAAAAGAATGGATTTACAAGAGGATCAAGGAACTTTCAGTATTCTGCCTTGGCAGAACATGCCAAGTCTGTTTCACACAAGGCTGCGGTGGCTACGACATCAAAACAGACATCTGTGTTGCCTTTTTCTGAGGCAGCATGTGCTTCAGAAATTGACAGCTTACAAGTACAGCTTAGAACAGTGTTGGCATTGGCGAAGGGACATATTTCTACCAACTCCTATGGTCTGCTACTAGAGCTCCAGGAAATCAATGGAGTTCCTGCCTTGAAAAACGCCCCTACATATACGCATCACAGTTCTGTGGCACAGATGGAAGAATGTCTGGAGCAAGTGACAATAGACGAAATGAAGGAAACTCTTCAAGGCAGTGAGTTTGTGGGCATCGTCATTGACGAAACATTAAACTGCACTTTGGACAAAAAATTAATTGTTTATGCTCGAACAGTGTCTGAAACTGGTATTGTTGACTCTTTGTTTCTGGGGAACTACACCATCAGTAACGGGACAGCTGAGTGTGTGTTTGAGAAGCTGTGTGAGGTGCTGGAGGAGTGGGGGATTACTGACAGGCAGCTGGCAGGTCTGGGGTCAGATGGAGCTTCAGTCATGACGGGAAAACACACAGGTGTGGGTGTTAGACTGAAGCAGGCACATCAACCGGCCCTCATTCACATCCACTGCGCAGCGCACCGTGTTGCCCTGGCTACCAAGGACGCCACAGAAAAAATTCAGTCCGTGGCTGACTACAGACTGGCACTGCAACAGCTCTTCAAGTTCTACAAGGCATCAGGGGACCGCACACACCGCTTGAAAGAAACTGAGTGATGTACTGGGGACGACTGAATACAGGTGTTTGAAACACCCCATCAGTGTGCGTTGGCTGAGCCTGGGCAAGGCTGTTGATGCAGTCAAACACATCTTCCCTGCCCTGTGTGTAGAGCTTGAGGAAGAAGCCCAGCGAAAGAACGCAGCAGCTCTAGGATTGAGCAAAAAGTGCCACATGTATGCATTTGTGGCAATGACATACATGCTGTCTGACATGATTCCTGTCATGGAGAGGATGAACCTGACTTTTCAGAAAGAATGTGTAAACCTGTCTGACATCAAGCCAGCTGTAGAGAGTACCATCTCATGCTTGCAGCAATTGTTGACTGCTCCAGGCCAGAATGAAGAGGAGTTTGTCATGACTGTAGACCAGAATGAGGGCGTATTTCAGACCATCAAGCTGACACATTGTGACAGGGCTGCTGCTTTTCGGCAGGCACGGGCTGATTTTCTGGAGCAGCTGATCCAGTCCATCACTGACCGTTTCCCTGACGACCAACTGAGCACTGTTTCAGCCCTGGCCAATGTTTTTGACCGACAGCGCTACCCTCCCTCCACTCCAAACCCCGGCCCCCTGGATGTTTATGCAGCTGATGATATGAGAGTGCTGACACGCCACTTTGCTGCTGTTATCAATGGCCCTCGTGCACAGGCTGGATTCAACCAATTCAAGCGGGCCCTCGGTGGTTACGGTGGTGATGACAGCTTCTCCATGTCGTGTAGAATAGCCATCCCAAACCTGGCTCCACAGTATCCAGACTTTGCCATGCTGGCAAAAATTGCCCTAGCTGTGCCTGTGTCTAGTGTGACAGCTGAGAGAGGATTCAGTGTACAGAACATGGTGAAGACAGAGGGCAGGAGCCGACTGAATGAGGAACGAGTCACAAGACTGATGAGACTCAACATCCATGGCAAATCTCTCAGAGACTTTGACTGCCGAGCTGCTGCCACTCGCTTCTTGGGCATGAAGCCACGCAGGAAATAGGTAGGAATTTTTTTTCTAGCGCCTGTGTCACTGTCTGTGTCCATGTGTTGCATGACGTCATTGTGTGACTTCACTCGTGCTAAGCGTAGGCCTATTCTTCTTTCTTGTTTCTATGCTTAGCGCTCATCTAGGTCTTTGTTCAATTTAGATTTAGTTTTGCTGTCGACCCCCCCCCCCCCCCCCCCCCCCCCCCCCCCCCCCCCCCCCCCCCCCCCCCCGAATAGTTTCGTTTGTACAGTACTGTGTACCGGATTTTATTTTCTGGGGACCGTTTTGGGGAGTTCGTCAAGATATCTCTGAAACGGCAACTCGCAGTACCGGTTTTTAAAAATCCTAGCGCGAACCCTGGCAGGTCTGCACTTGAAGTTGATCTTTGTGACTGTAAAACCCCATCCTTAATTCACCGACGCCGCCAAGATTTGAACCACAACTTCATGGACCAATGGGACTGAGGTCTTAGCCACTCGGCTATGAAATGTGTCCAACACACATTATTAAAACCCAGTCACTCTTCTCATCCACCAGTTTCACAATAAAAGCACCCTTAAGTGTCCAACACACATTATTAAAACCCAGTCACTCTTCTCATCCACCAGTTTCACAATAAAAGCACCCTAAGTGTCCAACACACATTATTAAAACCCAGTCACTCTTCTCATCCACCAGTTTCACAATAAAAGCACCCTGAAGTGTCCAACACACATTATTAAAACCCAGTCACTCTTCTCATCCACCAGTTTCACAATAAAAGCACCCTTAAGTGTCCAACACACATTAAAACCCAGTCACTCTTCTCATCCACCAGTTTCACAATAAAAGCACCCTTAAATCAAACACTTTTTTTTTTTCTTAACAACATTTTATTAAAAAATGTTCATTGTTGCAAAAAGTATCTTTCAAATAAAACATGAATATAGCCTTTAAAAAAAAGACTAGAACAAAAATCAGACAAATTGGATACAGGAACACACAACTTACAAACAACATAACAGATTATAATGAGGTAACATGAAGCTTGATATGTCAAAAAAGAAACATCCCTGATTACCATCAGTGGTACGATTCAAGAAAAACAAGCACCATCTGAACGAGCACACTTTGTAACATCCCCCAAAAATGAGCATCAATATCAGCAAGGTCAGGGTACCACTGGGTAAAAAGATGGGCGGAGATCACAGTTCATACAGATATGAACTTGAGCACACTTTGTAACATCCCCCCAAAAATGACATCAATATCAGCAAGGTCAGGGTACCACTGGGTAAAAAGATGGGCGGAGATCACAGTTCATACAGATATGAACTTGAGTACACTTTGTAACATCCCCCAAAAAATGAGCATCAATATTGACAAGGTCAGGGTACCACTGGGTAAAAAAGATGGGCGGAGATCACAGTTCATACGATATGTCCTCCTCGTCTTCACTTTCCCATCCCTTCACTCTCAGTGATAATCAGTAGTACACAGTATGCCTCTCTTGCGTCATACCAATGCAGACTATATTTCACCTCTCTTATCTCCCTCCCTCTCTTTATTTTAGAGGAGGAAGGTGGGTGGGTGGGTGGGGGCATTTCTTTTCCTTGCAACAAAAGAGATCAAATGAATATTGATGAAAATGTGAACCCCCCCCCCCCCCCCACTTCTCCCTCGGCTACTGCCCGAAGATCACCAATGCATATTTATGCGAATGTGACCATCAACCCCCCCCCCCCCCCTCCCCTCTCCACCATTTAGGTACCCGCATTCCAACTTCAGGGATGGTGTCTAAACACCATTGGTGCACCTCACGAGTTCCAGCCGAGGAGACCCCCCCTCCCCCCCCCCAATAAAAAAAAAGAAAAAAAAGAACTGGTGGTGCCCATTCCACCCCAGGTTCCCCATTGCTGCCCCCAGCTCTCTGAAAGACTGGTGGGCAGTTTAGTGAGTGGGCTTGGATGTCAAGGCATGGTGATGCAGGTGTACACATCACTATTTAGCGCACGTAAAAGAACCCACGGCAACCAAGGGGGGGTTTGTCCCTGGCAAAATTCTGTAGTAAAAAGCCACTCTGATAGGGAAACAAATACACTTGCATGCAGGAAAAAGAAGAAAAAAATGGGTAGGCACTGCACATGTGGCGACGCGCTCTCCCCGGGGAGAGCAGCCCGAATTTCACGCAGAGAAATCTGCCGTGACATAAAGTGGTACAAAATGCAAAAAACAAAATACAAAAACACACACACATAGAGGGATCTCTGTGTGGAGCCTCACCCTGTATTTAGTAAGCATTTGCAGGGAAGTGGAGTGGCGTTCAAACAGAACAGAGTTAACTACTACCTCTTAGAGAAAATCCCATCCCCAACATTGGCGCATCTGTCACAGTCAGCATAGACTGGAACCCCTGCCAGGAGTTACTGATGTATCTTATTTTTCATTTTATTTTGAGGATGATGGACAAAAAACACTCATGTAGGGCTTATTTCCCCCCCCCCCCCCCCCCCCCCCCCCATCTAGTCCCATTGTGTATGCAGTTTTGTGAATTTTATCACCCGTTACCACCAGCACACAATGGTCTACCCTTCCCAAAAGCGAAACAGGTTTTAAATGGTGCGCAAGATGTTCTGCATGTGTTCACACTCAGGACCTTGGTTTACAGTCTCATCTTACATGGACTATTGGGGGAGTGAGTCGGCACTATGTTAACTCCAGGGGGGAAATACCCCTTAAACAGGATTCAAACCAGTCAGCAGATCACAAGCGCAAGGTGCCATGCCACCCACCAGGCTACCCTTCCCACCCAACAGGAACAAGGAGAGAGGTACCCCTTCATTACTTCACCACCGAAATATCACTCACAAGCAAGTACGGGGCACAGATCCAATTATCACTTCACGGAAACATAAAAAATCTCTTACGCCATGTAAAGCAGAAACCAATCTTCTTTGAAGACAAAAATACTGACACACAAGTACCGGGCACAACATCCATTATCACTTCACTGGAAAATCATAAAACTGCTCTTACAGCCGGTAAAGCAGAAAAAACAATCTTCTTTGAAGACCAAACATACTCCATTTCTGCTTGAATTTCAACGTGAAAAAAAAGCATTTGTCCAAATGTCAAACATGAGGTCAACATTCCACCCACAACTAAACAATTCCCCACAACCACCTTGTATTTTCAGTACTGGCAAAACTGATGACACAAAGACATTTCTAACATGGACAAAAGACATGACAATCAATAAACACACTTTTTGTAGTGTAGTTTATGTATGTATTCACCTTTCACTAGGATTTTACAAACACACACAACGATAATTATAAGGAAACAAACCCGCATCAATTGATCAATGCTTCAAGATATCACACAACACATAGCATAGGGAACAATATCTGTTCACCTTCACAGGGATATTAGTTGTAGCACTGTCTGTCTGGGAAACTAAGGAGTGCCCTAGGCTTTGGGGGCGCAAAGCCTGGGTAAATAATTATAGGGCAAGCTTAACCCAGCAGTAGACCACTCCCCGTCCAAAGGTCCATTGAAAGGCAATTGCCGTACAAGGTTCCAGTGCATTGCAGGAGCTGCCAGAACATTGCCTATACAGCCCTGAACCCACCAGGGGACTCCCAAACTCTAATTTTGCTAAGGAATAGTGTCTAAAAAATGACCCGTTTTTTAAATTTTTTGTTTCATCCGCGCTACGGACAAAAAGGCACTCTTTGAAAGAGGAACAATTTTAACATTTGCAAGATGTTCTGTGTGCGTTTTAAATACAGGGCTTTATTTGTAAATTATATCACTCGAATGATTTTGCATTCATCAATTTTTTTGTCAAACGGGGAAGAAAGGGCGAGGCTGAGAATTCAAACCCAGAGCCTCCTGTTTACTTTTTGGGCATTAAAACGTCTTAACCACCTGCCATTCCTTTCCACAAGGATATTACACACGTGATGCACAAATGGGCCAAGCATCATCTCCAAAGGAGTTAAAAACAGTACAAAGATAAAAAAGGAACAATCATATTCATGCTCCAAGGATGTTACAACACAGCCACACAGGGTTTACAGACTTTGGGAAAAATTCAAGGACTTTTTAAGGACTTTCAAGGACCTCACTCTCAATTTTCAAGGACCTCCACGACAAATATGCTTGCATTTTAGCAATGTCTACACACTTTACAACTGAAAAGAAAATACCTATAGCCATTGGTTCAAATTTCCTTCAAAACAAAATAAAATATTTCTCTGCAGTTAACTGGGCAAAAAAAACAACGTTGGCCTAAGTGGTGCACTTAGCTTAAAACAATTTCAATTAAGTGATCACCCCATCTTTCATTCATAATTTCTCTGCATACTGTTCTCAAAGTCAAAATATGTGTAAAGCTCCCTGTGGTTACTTTACCGGAACTAATAGTTTACAATAGTAAACATTCCCTCTTCCTGGATAACATTGGAAGGGAGGGGGGGGCTGGAGGGGGAATAGCTGATGGTATTGCTGTGGACAGTTTTCCACTCACAACACTTGACATGGGTGACAGTGAAAAAATCTCTCAAAACCTGAAAAACCCAAATTTTTTTTTGTCCTCTGACTTCCAATCCTGAAAAAAAAAATCAATCCTGAAGCAATTTAATATAAAATTCCCCCCTTATATAACTGTAGCACATCCCCGCGTTGGGCTCTGATGCCCCCGCAAGTTTTCAGTTTGCAGGGATAGGAAATTGACAGACTCCAAAAATCGTGAAAAGGGGGGGTGGGGGCTAGGGCAATTGCCCCCTGGAGGGGTGAAGGGGCAGACCCCCTTTTGGGGGTCAGGGGGCAACGCCCCTGAAGGCTGAAGATTTTTTCAACAAACTAGCCGTTTAACGGCCTCTCCTTGAACAAAATTTTAGTTCTTGATACAGGCAATTTCTGCCCGAAAATAAGCCTCAATATACTTTTCTGTCATTTCTTCAATCTAAAGGAGGTTTTATACCCAATAATCCATAGCAAAAAAGAGTATTTTCTAGACAAATGTGCACTAATGCAGAAGAGGAAAAAGGAAAGAAAGGTAGACACACAAACAGAGAAACAGAAAGAGAAAAGGGGGGGGGGGGGAGAGGTTTTGTGTGTTCTGTGTGTGTAAAAAGACAGGGAGAGGTGAGAAAAAATGAGAGAGACAGAGATAGAGAAGGACAGAGAGAGAGAAGTTTGTGTGTGTGTGTGTGTGTGTGTGTGGTGTGTTGGTGTGGGGTGTATGTGTGTTGTGTGTGTGTGTATGTGTTTGGTGTCTGGGTGTGTGTTGTGTGTGTGTGCGCGCGCCTGTGTAAGTCCAGTCATTTACTTCCAGGGTTTTGGTGTTGGTGTTCACAGAAGAGAGAGAGAAGAGAGGGGAGAGAGAGAGAGGGGAGAGAAGAGAGAGAAGAGAGAGAGACTAAGAGAGGGGGGGAAATCTCCAGAAAAAGGGAGCGGTGGCCTGCTGACTGTTGATTTAATTTAATATAACCATTGCACCAGACCCCGGGGAAAGCCAGTGAAAGCCCCCTCTCCCTTTCTGCCTTATTTAGAGCTGCCATCCCTCCCTATATGAAACTTGGCACCCATTGTTGGACACATGGCTTTCAACAGAAAAAGTTGTCTTGTTAACCTACCTAGGCTTGAATTGCCTTGTGACAAAAAAGCAGAGAAAAGGG
>JASPKP010000067.1:0-15000 GCA_030674155.1 Stramonita haemastoma
ATAATGGCCTACTCTTACGAAAAATGGAACAGGATTTAACGAGTGCGCAAGATGTTCTCCGTGCGTTCGCACACGGGGCCTCGGTTTACAGTCTCATCCGAAGGACTTTTGGGGGAAGTAGAGTCAGCACTGATGTTAACTCCAGAGGAAAAATCTCCTCGAACAGGGATCGAACCATGCTCTTCAAATTGCAAGTGCAATGTTCTGACCACTAGACGACCCCGTCCCCTGCGCTGTGTGTGTGTGTGTGTGTGTGTGTGTGTGTGTGTGTGTGTGTGTGTGTGTGTGTGTGTGTGTGTGTGTGTGTGTCTGTGTCTGTGTGTCTGTGTGTGTCTGGTGTGTGTGTGCGCTTGCTTGCTTGCTTGCTTGTTTGCTTGCTTTTGATTCATTCCACTTGGAACAATAAACAGCATGCACAACAGCAAGAACAAGAACACACTGAACCGCTGGCTCCCTAACACCGCTTTTTCATCACAATACTTTTAAAAATCTCTTTCTTTGAACAAAAAACAGAACTTGGAAAAAAAAAACCCTCTTGAAACAGAAACGAAAAAGAAGAAAAAAAAGAAGCATTAAAATAAGCACTTTTAACCATTCATCTACTAGCTGTTGTTAGTTGTGGGAAGGACGGAACATAATTTTATGTAGCAGAGTTTTTGAGATGTAGTTGAGGGCTGTGGGGGGGGGGGGGGAGGAAATCGGTCGTTTAGAGGTTATAACGCACCTCCATGGAAAGCAAAAAGTTTGGGTTGGAAGTGCATGGTGGTTCGGATGAGACTATATATAAACTTAGGCCCTGTGTACAAACGCACACAGAACATCTTGCGCACTCGTTAAATCCTCTTCCGCTTTTCGTAAGAGTAGGCCATTGTGTGTCGGTGGAATAGATGACAACATTAGCAAAACAAAACTGCATACACACGAGGACTGGATGTAAAAAGCAGCAATACGTGAGTGCTTATTTCATTATCCTCGATATAAAAGAATAAGTAAATAAATAAATAAATAAATTCCCAGTTTGTGCCGGCCCCGCAACTTCACCCCCCACCCCCCCCCTATCCACTTGATAATGATAGTGATAATCTAGGTGCTTAGTGTACTACTAATTGTGACTCCAGCAGTGGGATATACTATGCTGTAAATCCTCCATGGTGACTATTTTCTAATTATTTTCTTTCTTTTATACCACTCTATGTCACAGCAGATTTCTCTGCGTGAAATTCGGGCTGCTCTCCCCGAGGAGAGCGCGTCGCCAAAAGTGCAGCGCCTAACCTTTTTTTTTTTTTTTTCAGACGCTGGTAGCAGTGTGTGTGGCAGAAGGCAGGCCCCTACCCAACGTCACCTTTACCGCTTACAACGAAGGCGAATCGAACCCCGCTATCGACCAAGCTGACGTCACTGTGACGCAACTCAACGCAACTATGTCACAAATCACCCTCCATCTCGATGACTGGAAACAGTACGAGAGAAACGACATCGATAACATCTATTGCAAAACTCAAACTAGAAACGTAGAACACTATTGGGATCAAGAGCATATGACGGTGAACGAGTATAAATAAGTCATTCATTTTGTGGGTTTTTTTTTTTGTGGACGTCTTTGTTTTTCTATGTGGAAAAAAAAACAACCCCTGCTTATGTCAGAAGGTTTGTACTCTAATTTACACTGTGTGAAAAGTCTTTGTTTGTTATGGAAATAGGGACGAAATGACAAGATCAACTGTAACCCTCCTCCTCTCTCTCTCTCTCTCTCTCTCTCCTCTCTCTCTCTCTCTCTCTCTCTCTCTCTCCTCTCTCTCCTCCTCTCTCTCTCTCTCTCTCTCTCTCTCTCTCTCTCTCTCTCTCTCTCTCTCTCTCTCTCTCTCTCTCTCTCTCTCTCTCTCTCTCTCTCTCTCTCTCTCTCTCTCACGTAGAACTAAGCAATCTTATGATTCAATGTCTCTTTTCAGTTGAATGAATTCCATCAGTTATTGCTTCAAATTCAAGTTTTATTGATTGATTGGTTGATTGATTGGTATATTCTGTTCTTTTATTTCGAGGATAATGGAATAAACACTCATGTGTTTTTGTGGGTTTTTTTGTTTGTTTTTTTTACATCCAGTCCCTGTGTGTGTGCAGTTTTGTAAATTTTGTCATCCGTTCCCACCGGCACACAATAGCCTACTCTTCCGAAAAGTGGAACAGGCTTTAACGTGTGTGCAAGATGTTCTGCATGTGTTCACACACGGGACCTCGGTTTATAGTCTCATCCAAAAGACATTTGTGACAGGAAGCGGCGTATATGGTTATGTTGAGCTATTTCAGTCAAAAGCAATTCAATCTTTCTTTCTTTCTCTTCTTTCTTTCTTTCTTTCTTTCTTTCTTTCTCTCTTTCTTTCTTTTTTTCTTTCTTTCTTCCTTTCTTACCTCCTTCCTTTTCTTTCCTTCTCTCTCCACTCCTTTCTTTTTTTTTTACTTTCTTCCTTCCCTCCTCTCTTTTATCTCTCTTTCTTCTTTTTTTCTTTCTTTCTTCCTTTCTTTCCTTCCTTCCTTTCTTTCCTTCTATCTCCACTCCTTTCTTTTTTTACTTTCTTCCTTACCTCCTCTCTTTTTCATCTTTCTTTTGTAGCCAGGCGCAGTAGATTTAGTACCAGTAGAGCTAGCGTGTGAGACAGCGCGACAGGGAGTTATCTCCCATGTGTGTATGCATGTGTGTGTGCGTGCGTGCGCGTGTGTGTGTGTGTGAATGAGTAAGAGATTTTGTAAATAATATTGTTTGTATGCTAGATGTAGTGTGCTAGACTTAGCGCGACAGGAGACTTGATTAGATAATATTCTATGCAATTTTATCGATGTGCAGTACTACTGTTTTCTGACACCTGTAAATTGTGAGACACTTTGTATCTTTAAATAAGCATCCTTAAGTTAGAGGTTTTGTCTTCTTCATAAGACGGTCTTCACCTGTACCTGAATGCTGAGTAACAAATAAAGAATGACCAGCCAGCTACCGTCTTCCCCTGAGTCTAGTCTTCTGTTGCCCAATTCGTTGCTTTAGAATTGTTGTTCCACTCTTTCCCTAACCTGTCTATTCCTTACCTCTCGGCACCATCACAAGTGGCGCTGCGAGCAGGATTCGAACCTGCGAGCAGGATTCGAACCTGCGCGGGGATATCCCATTGGATTTCGAAGTTGAACTGCGCTAGTTGTGCAGCCCATCTCTGCTCCAGAGCTCCCAGATGTGCCGTGCGGAAGTGGACCAAGGTGTTGTTGTCGGTGAAGCGGGACCCCAATAGGTAGTCCCTGAACTTCTCTGCAATCGCCCACTTCATCGCCAGGAATTCCAGCTTCATGCTGGAGTAATTCGTCTTGTTTTTCTCTGTGGGCCGGAGGCGACGGCTGGCATAGGCAATGACTCTGCGCTGCCCGTCCTGGTCTTGAGAGAGAATGGCACCCAAGCCATCATGACTGGCATCCGTCTCCAGGATGAATGGACTCCTTGAAGGTGGCCCTTACATCTGCACCTGTCCTGGGTTTCTTGTGATGGTGCCGAGAGGTAAGGAATAGACAGGTTAGGGAAAGAGTGGAACAACAATTCTAAAGCAACGAATTGGGCAACAGAAGACTAGACTCAGGGGAAGACGGTAGCTGGCTGGTCATTCTTTATTTGTTACTCAGCATTCAGGTACAGGTGAAGACCGTCTTATGAAGAAGACAAAACCTCTAACTTAAGGATGCTTATTTAAAGATACAAAGTGTCTCACAATTTACAGGTGTCAGAAAACAGTAGTACTGCACATCGATAAAATTGCATAGAATATTATCTAATCAAGTCTCATAGAATATTATCTAATCAAGTCTCCTGTCGCGCTAAGTCTAGCACACTACATCTAGCATACAAACAATATTATTTACAAAATCTCTTACTCATTCACACACACACACGCGCACGCACGCACACACACATGCATACACACATGGGAGATAACTCCCTGTCGCGCTGTCTCACACGCTAGCTCTACTGGTACTAAATCTACTGCGCCTGGCTACATCTCTCCCCCCTCCAAACTCTGTCAGCGTCCGCGCTGACAAACATATCAATGCTATCTAAACAAACCTATGAAATTCAACATACTACTAAAAACATTTCCTTTGCCAAATAAGCAAACTGACATTATTAAATCTAACTCTTCACTTCCAAAATAAAATGAACCACATTTTTATGCTTCTATGATAAATGTTATTTCAACGGGTTTCCCATCCCTGCCATAAACCCATCCCTGCCATCGATAGTGATGGTGGCTGTCGGGCATTTTCCAGCTAGGCTGGTCTGCTTCCTGGCCCCCGTTGTTCACCCCAGTTTTTCTCCAGGATAGTGAAGATTTTCCTTGGCAGAGGGAAGGCATCACCAATGGTCTTCCTGGTCTGTATTGGATGTAGAGAGGTAAGGAATAGACAGGTTAAGGAAAGAGTGGAACAACAATTCTAAAGCAACGAATTGGGCAATAGAAGACTCAGGGGAAGACGGTAGCTGGCTGGTCATTCTTTATTTGTTACTCAGCATTCAGGTACAGGTGAAGACCGTCTTATGAAGAAGACAAAACCTCTAACTTAAGGATGCTTATTTAAAGATACAAAGTGTCTCACAATTTACAGGTGTCAGAAAACAGTAGTACTGCACATCGATAAAATTGCATAGAATATTATCTAATCAAGTCTCCTGTCGCGCTAAGTCTAGCACACTACATCTAGCATACAAACAATATTATTTACAAAATCTCTTACTCATTCACACACACACACACGCGCACGCACGCACACACACATGCATACACACATGGGAGATAACTCCCTGTCGCGCTGTCTCACACGCTAGCTCTACTGGTACTAAATCTACTGCGCCTGGCTACACTTTGTTTCTTTCTGTCTTTCTGTAAGTCTTTATCTTTAATAGCTTTTAGAAATAAAACTGCCAATGTGTTTTGTACACTCGGTTTCATTTGCCGGTATATCGTTTATTACTAATCTCCTTTCCCGTGGATTATAATGATGGGAAAAAGAGTAGTAATAAATTTACGCCACCATCGATTAACAATCAAAACTCTGTGGCGACACTCTAATAAGCACGAGCTCAATCAATCAATTGATAACTTTCACAGTTTTCATTGATCTCTCCTTCTATTCTTCACTTCAAATTCTCTCCCCTTCTTCAAGAAATCTCGCCATCTACAATCATTATCGCCTCCCCTGTTCGCACATAATAACGACGTTCGCCCCTTCCCACTCTACTCTCTGTTCCTCGTCTCCTCCGTCTCATCTTACACCTTACAACTCTCCTCCCTCTCGCTGCGTTAACAGGGGGGACGGGATAGCCAAGTGGTCAGAACATTGCGCTGGCAATTTGACGACCCGAGTTCGATTCCCGTTGGAGGGGATTTTTCCCCTTTAGTTAACATCAGTGCTGACTTCACTCTCCCCAAAAGTCTTTCGGATGAGACTGTAAACCGAGGCCCCGTGTGCGAACGCACGCAGAATATCTTGTGCACATGTTAGACTAAATCCTGTTCCGCTTTTCGTAAGAGTAGGCCATTGTGTGCCGGTGGGAAGAGATGACAATATCTACACAACTACATGCACACGGGGACTGGATGAAAAAAAAAGCACCTGAGTGCTTATCCCATTATCCTCGATAAAAAAAGAATAAAATAAATAAATATATAAATAAATAAAACAGCCCCTTGTATATATATATATATATATATATATATATATATATATATATATATATATATATATATATATATTATATACAGTCTCAGGCTCCTTCTACTGGCCACTGGAAGATTCCAGAAACTTAAGGAACCTTAAACTCTTAGGTTACAGTAACGCATTCTGGAAGCTTCTAGAATATCTTAAAATACTGTGAACATTTCCAGAGACTTCTCGAGCTTCTTAGAATATTGTAAAAATATTCCGGAAACTTCCTGAACAAGCGAATATATCTATATATATATATCTATATATCTATATCTATATATACATATATATACATATATATATCTATATATATATCTATATATATCTATCTATCTATCTATATATATATATATATATATATATATATATATATATATATATATATATATATATATATATATATATATATATCTATCTATGCAAGCTACGGGAATTAGCGGTTCTCAATAAAACTAATATCCCATCACCAGTACATGCATCATATAGCAAAGAAAAACATTCATAGCAATCCTAAAAATAAAGTCTTTTGCACTAAAAGTCTGAATCTGTGTGTAAAAACGATACAAAACAAAACAATACGATGCAAGACGATATAATATAGCACAACACAACACAATACAACACAACACAATACAACACAATAACGCAGTAGAACACAACACAACACAATACAATACAACACAACAGAATACGATACAACAAAAACACAATACAGCACACCATCACAACACAACGCACCACAACACGCCACAACATTATACAATCCAATCCAATCCAATCCAGTACAACACAACACAACACAACACAACACAACGCAAACTAACACAATGAGCAAATGAGTGCTTATTCCATTATCCTCGATATAAAAGAATAAATAAATAAATAATTTTTTTTTTTTACACTTCTACATCTTTACTTCATACCACACTGCAATACACTTTTACATCTTTATTTCATACCACACTGCAATACAATGCAATACACTTCTACATCTTTACTTCATACCACACTGCAATACATTGCAATACACTTCTACATCTTTACTTCATACCACACTGCAATACACTTCTACATCTTTACTTCATACCACACTGCAATACACTTCTACATCTTTACTTCATACCACACTGCAATACACTTCTACATCTTTACTTCATACCACACTGCAATACACTTCTACATCTTTACTTCATACCACACTGCAATACACTTCTAGATCTACATCTTTACTTCATACCACACTGCAATACACTACAATGCACTTCTACATCTTTACTTAATACCATGTAGCAATACACTTCAATACATTTCTTTTCTTTCATTTTTTTTTTTTTTTTTTACACTTTTACATCTTTACTTCATAACACACTAACAATACACTGCTGTACACTTCGACATCTTTTACTTAAAAAAAAAATCAACTTTAATAATTAACTGCAATTGTGTGTTAGAATAAATAAATAAAATAAATAAACAATGTAAATCAATGTAATACTGCTACCTGACCGACCAGGATGACCGACCACTCTCAAGGAAATGACGGTCAGCGGGAACGATGCTGTGTCCGCAAACACCGTTCTTCCGTTGACCATCTTGTCCTGTTGGAAACAGATATGCCTTGAAGCCGTTCATTCAGTCACACTCTCTTCGCTGTCTCCTCTACTTACTGTGATGCTCCACTTCCCTTGTTTCCCACCCTGCTCATCTCAATCTGTTTTGGCTACACACCGGTATTAATTTTTGACTACTTTGCCTTCCATTTTCATATTATTTTCACTCTTGCATTCGCACTACACTTACTAAGGCATCCACAGAAACAACAACAGCAACAACACTTTTTCAGAAAGACTAGCCCCTGACTCAAAACTCAGGTGATTTTGCACAAATTTGGTAGGTTTGAACTTAAAAAGAAAAATCAGTAAACACTTTACCCCCTCACTCCTTTGTCGTATGCTGGCTTCCTAACCCCAATATGCATGCGCGGGGTCAAGGGTGCAGTAGGAAAACAAGCAATCCTCACTTGAAGATCATTTCCAACTTTCACAGGACTACCTGGTATTGCTCTACGTCCTCAATCCCCCCAAAACAAGTGCACAGTGGAGTTTTTTATACTTAAAAAAAATCTGTGAAAATCAACAAAAAAATTTCCGACCCGCACTCTATAGAAGATACTACCTGACACTAAATACTACCTGACCCTAAATACCCTAAAACTAATACCTGAGTGTAACCTTTGCCACAGACATACCCAGGTGCAGGTATGTTGCATCCTCAGGGTCAGAAATACAAACACGGCTTCCTTCTCCTCGCAGTTTTCCAGTTTTTGAATTCACTCAAACCTGAAGAAACTTTTTCATCTTGTGGTACCCTGGCTTATATGGAGATGTGACCGGCCAGAAGGATTTTCTTTCTTTCTTTCTTTCTTTCTTTCTTTCTTTCTTTCTTTCTTTCTTTCTTTCTTTCTTTCTTTCTTTCTTTTTGTATTTATTTTATTCTTTAATATCGAGGATAATGGAATAAGCACTCATGTGCTTTTTTATTTTACATCCAGTCCCAGTGTGTGTGCAGTTTTTGTAAATCGTGTCATCTGTTCCCACCGGCATACAATTGCCTAATCTTACGAAAAGCGGAACAGGATTTAACGTGTGCGCAAGATGTTCTACGTGCGTTCGCTCGCACACGGGGCCTAGGTTTACAGTCTCATCCGAGAGACTTTTGGGGAGAGTGGAGTCAGCACTGATGTTAAGTCCAGAGGAAAAATCCCCCTCGACCGGGTATCGAACCCGGGTCGTCAAATTGCGAGTGGAATGTTCTGATCACTAGGCTATCCCGTCCCCCAGTGTGTGTGTGTGTGTGTGTGTGTGTGTGTGTGTGTGTGTGTGTGTGTGTGTGTGTGTGTGTGTGTGTGTGTGTGTGTGTGTGTACTACTACAATTACTTATGGTCAAGCAACACAACCATTCTCTCAAACCTCCATGCGGACAAATGCGAATGCTGAAGCACGTGTACAGACACAAACGTCAGCCTCTCAACTCGCATATGGTAACACGGAGATATTTTCACAATATTTCGAATAAAGCAACTGAATAACAATTATAACAACAATAACAACAACACCACCAATAATAATAATAATAATAATAATAATAATAATAATAATAATAATAATAATAATAATAATGATGGTAATAACAACAATAATGATATTAATTAAATAAATAATAACAATATATACCCGGGCGCGTGTGCATGCATGTGTGTGTGTGTGTGTGAGAGATGAGGAGAGAGGAGAGAGAGAGAGGAGAGAGGAGAGAGAGAGAGAGAGAGAGAGAGAGAAGAGAGAGAGAGAGAGAGAGAGAGAGAGAGAGAGAGAGAGAGAGAGAGAGAGAGAGAGAACGAGAGAGAGAACTCGAACTCGAACTCGAACTCGAACTCGAACTCGAAAAATTTATTCACAGAAAGGCCATTGGCCCATACATGAAGGGGGTTGCCAAACTGCTTAGTATTTTGGTGGAATAAAAGACAACAGCAATCACAACAGCAGAATTGTATTGCAACAAAATCAGTAGCAAAAATATGACTTAAGATAATAAAGTATCTCTTATTCTAAAGGCTTTACACAAATAAAGAGTGAGGCTGCGCACAACCTCAGGCTGACTTGATGCCATGAGTAAACAGAGTCTAAATGAATTAGGCTGCTTTCTATATTTCACAGGGATGTAACTCT
The DNA here is from genome assembly GCA_030674155.1 of Stramonita haemastoma. Lineage (NCBI taxonomy): Eukaryota > Metazoa > Mollusca > Gastropoda > Neogastropoda > Muricidae > Stramonita > Stramonita haemastoma. The sequence continues at coordinate 9,460 of JASPKP010000067.1, forward strand.
GCCTAATATCCTCTAGCACTGGGCAGCATAACACAAAATGCACCTCATTTTCAGGTGCTTGCTTACATAACGGGCATAGTAACCTGAGGTCATCAACATCATATCCTCTGTATCTGAATTTATGAACATTTATATCTGATACACCAAGTCTAAACTTTGACATAATTCTTTTCAAATGTATGTCCATATCAAGCTTTAAATAAGGTTTGATATCATGTGCACTTATAAATTGTCTATACATTTGATACCTTTCACTGGTTTGTATATGATCATTCCATTGCTGCCATCGGCAGTCAATCAGTCTTTGTCTGAAAGTGTTTATAAATTCTCTACAACTTCCAACACCTTGATTGAGCCAAACAAATCCAAAACCAAGTTCACATAAACAGGTGCGTATTTGTGTAGCCCAGTTGTTTTTTCCTTTCACATCTAGATCATAAAGCAGAGAGAGAGAGAGAGAGAGAGAGAGAGAGAGAGAGAGAGAGAGAGAGAGAGAGAGAGAGAGAGAGAGAGAGAGAGAGAGAGAGAGAGAGAGAGAGAGAGAGAGAGAGAGAGAGGTATGAATTTTGTTAATACCGCAATTGGTTGTATATGCTAGATTTAGTGTGCGAGATTTAGCGTGATAGAGAGTTAATTAGATTATCACTCATGTGACTTCAGTCGCAGCATAGTGTTACTTTTTTGTGACATACCTGTGAATTGTGAGACATTCTGGATTTTTAAATAGTGACAGTTGGTGTCTTGGTTTTTTTAAATAACCCCTGCATCACCATTACCAGGCTGAGGAGTGAATCAAGAATGACCAGCCTCCTACTGTTCTCCATCCAGTCTTCTGTTGCCCAGTTGCTTTTTAAAAAATTATCTAATTTTCTTTTATACCACTTAATGTCACAGCAGATTTCTCTGCATGAAATTCGGACTGCTCTCCCCGGGGAGAGCGCCTCGCCACAAGTACAGCGCCTACCCGTTATTATTTTTTTTCTGTTTCCTGTCTGCAAGTGTATTTGTTTCCCTATCAGAGTTGCTTTTTTCTACAGAATTTTGCCAGGGACAACCCCCTTGTTGCCGTGGGTTCTTTTACGTGCGCTAAATAATGATGTGCTGTCCCGATGGTGCGTTACCTTGACGTGGTGGGATGGCTTGCGTGTTCTGTTTGATCCCCAGAGCTATGTGGGCGGGGGCTTCGGCCTCCGGCAGGTTCAACCATGCTCAACAGGTCTGTGGGGTAGGAGCCAGACTAAATTTGCACCCTGGTCCTCCAGGTTGGGGGTTGTGCTTTGGGTTAACAACCCATTCACTTAAAAATCAGTATGTTACAGAAACCACAACAATATCTCTAAACAGCGACCTGGTTGGGGAAGAGTCCTCTCTGGCAGAGTCTATGACGCGAGCTGGTGAAAGCCTTCGGGAAGCCAGTGCGCCGACAACTCTTCTGTCAACCAAGTCAACAACCAGGATAGGGACCTGGAACATCAGAACCCTATATGAAACTGGAAAAACAGCACAGGTATGTAGAGAAATGCATAGGTACAACCTGAAGATCCTTGGCCTGTGCGAGACTAGATGGAATGGAACGGGACGGTCAAGACTAGCGAGTGGAGATACCATCATCTACTCTGGACAGGAGGAAGGCCAGCCCCACACACATGGAGTAGCGCTGCTGATGAAACCTGAGGCAATGCGAGCACTACTATTCTGGGAACCAGTGTCACCACGGATCCTCACTGCCCGGTTCAACTCAAAGGGCAGGAAAGTTACCATCCTCCAATGCTATGCTCCAACAAATGCCGCTGATTTAGAAGAAAAAGAAAACTTCTACGAGCAAGTCCAAGCCATAATGGACAAAACACCAAAGAGGGACATGAAGATCCTAATGGGAGACCTGAATGCAAAAGTTGGGTCAGATAACACCAACAGAGAACTGATCATGGGCAAACATGGCACGGGAGACCAGAACGAAAATGGTGAACTCTTAGCAGAGTTCTGCACCTTCAATGACCTGGTCATTGGAGGCACCATCTTTCCCCACAAGAAAGTCCACAAGACCACATGGACTTCCCCAGATGGCAGGACTGGAAACCAGATCGACCACATCACCATCGGGCGAAAGTGGAGAAGGAGCCTGCACGATGTCAGGGTGAAGCGCGGAGCAGACGCAGCGTCAGACCACCATCTTGTAATAGCCATCCTCAAGACAAAGCTCAAAGCCTTCACCGACAAGGCAGGAAGACCATCGCACAAATTCAACGTGCAAAGCCTTAAAGACAAAGCGAAAACAGAAGAATTCAAGCTGGAACTAAGAAACAAATTCAGCATGCTTGCCCAGATGCCAAGGAAACAATCGAAGAGCAGTGGCACAGTCTACATGAGACCTGGAAAACAACATGCCAAGCAGTCTTGGGAAAAAATACAAGAAAACGCAAGGAATGGCTGACAACAGAAACATGGGCACTGATCACCGAGAGAAAACAGCTGAAAGACCAGATCAACAGAACACAAGATCAGAAAGAGAAGCAGACATTACAAGCACGATACTGGGACAAAAACCGTGCAGTAAAAAGAAGTGCAAGAAAGGACAAGAGAAATTTCATCGAGGAGCTGACTCAGGAAGCAGAGACTGCAGCAGGCCAAAGAAACATGAAGAGACTCTATGCGATCACGAGGACTCTCTCAGGAAAAAACAGTAAACCTAATTGCCCCATCAAAGACAAGAACGGCAATACCATTCCAGGTGAAGAAGACCAGAGAGCAAGATGGGCAGAGCACTTCAAAGAAACACTCAACAGACCAGCACCATCTGTCCCACCAGATATCCCACCACCTACTGAAATCCTTGGCATCAACACTGGCCCCCCCACCAAAAATGAGATCACCAAAGCCATAAAGTCTTTAAAGTCAGGCAAAGCAGCAGGTCCTGACGGTATACCCCCTGAAGCACTGAAGGCAGACATCCAGACTTCAACTGACATGATGTATCCACTCCTACACAAGATCTGGGAGCAAGAAAGTGTGCCAGAAGACTGGAAGAAAGGCTACCTCATGAAGCTTCCAAAGAAAGGGGACCTGTCATCCTGTAACAACTGGAGAGGAATCATGCTGCTGTCTATACCAGGGAAAGTACTGACAAGAATAATCTTAGAAAGACTGAAGACGGCACTAGACAAGACACTCAGGGATGAACAGGCAGGCTTCCGACAAAACAGATCATGCACAGATCAGATCGCCACAATGCGCATCATCATCGAGCAGTCCCTAGAGTGGCAGACCCCCTTGTATTCAGTCTTCGTCGACTTCCAGAAGGCATTTGACAGCGTCGACAGAGATGTCATCTGGAGACTGATGCACCACTATGGTTTCCCACCAAAGTTCGTCACCATCATCCAACAGCTCTATGAAGATGCCACTTGCCAAGTCATCCATGATGGTAAATTGACGGAACCCTTCTGCGTACAAACCGGCGTTCGTCAGGGCTGTCTGTAGTCACCAACCATCTTCCTGTTGGTGGTTGACTGGATAATGCGACAGGCCACAGCAGGCAGGAGAACTGGCATACAGTGGACCATCACAAGGCAGCTGGAAGACCTGGACTTCGCAGACGACATCAGCCTTCTCTCACACAGGCACCAAGATGCACAAGAGAAGCTATGTCATGTTGCGGAGGAAGCCGATAAAATAGGCCTCCAAATCAACATCAGGAAGACGGAGGTCATGAGGGTGAACAACAAAAAACAAGACCCAGTGCGACTACACCAAGAAAACATCAAAGAAGTCGACAAATTCACCTACCTGGGCAGTGTCGTTAGTAAAGATGGGGGAACGGACGAAGACATCAAGTGCCGAATAAATAAAGCACGTCATGCCTTCAACACCCTTCGCCCAATCTGGAGATCAACATCCCTCTCACTCCACAACAAGATCCGGATATTCAACACCAATGTCAAGTCGGTCCTACTGTATGGCTCAGAAACCTGGCGGGTGACAAAGACCAACACCCACAAACTCCAGACATTTACCAACAGATGTCTTAGGAACATCCTTGGTATCAGGTGGCCAGAAGTAGTCTCAAACGAAGAACTATGGGACAGGACCAGACACGCTCCAATTGACACGGAGATCAAGAAAAGGAAATGGGGATGGATTGGCCATACACTCCGCAAGCCTGCTTCAGATGTCACCAGGCAGGCCCTTGACTGGAATCCACAAGGGAAGCGGAAAGTAGGCCGACCAAAACAGACCTGGCGCAGAAGCATTGAAGCAGAGACGAAAGCAGCCGGAATGACATGGGCCGAGCTGAAGAGGATCTCCCAGAACCGAGTCCGTTGGAGGAGTGTTGTTGTGGCCCTATGTTCCCACGGGAATCCACAGGCATAAGTCAAGTAAGTCAAGTCAAATAATGATGTGTAGCACATGGGACCTCGGTTTATCGTATCATCCGAAAGACTAGCGCCCAGACCACCATTCATGGTCTAATGGATGGGGAAAAAGTGTTCGGCCCAAACAGGATACGAACCAGCGCACACTCAGACCCTAACTTTTCGCTTTCTAGGCAGGTGCGTTACCGATTCTTTCAACTGTTGTTCCACTCTTTTCCTAACTTGTCTTATTCTTTGCATCTCGGTACCATCTCAAGTGGGGCTGCGAGCAGGATGAAAAAAGAAAAATGTGGGCTACTAGTTTAATTTGAGCGTCAAATAGGCTGGTCAGAACCTACTTTTGTTCCTCAGAACGCGGTACAAAGTCTGTGGTGGTGGATGTCATGGAGCTGTAAGTAGATTATCTCCCATGTGATCAGAGCGCGGCAATCGCAGAACCGTGTTTCTATTTTGGGGCACATCTGTGAATCGTACCATGCTCTGTTTCCTTGGGTGGTGGTTGAAAACCCTCAAATGCATATGGGTGACTGCGTGTGTGTGTGTGTGAGTCATTGTCTTAATGTAAATGTGTTTACTTGACAAGGTTCATTTTCAATATTGATTACAGCTTTCTCGGAACAATTCTAAGCCTTATGATTGGTTTTGGGAAGACACAATGCTGGAACTTTTGAGTTTAATGGAAAGTGGAGTAATATGATCTTTGTGAGTTGTCCCCCCCACCCCTACCCCAAGACAAGCTGGCAATATCATGTTACATGCATAGAAGGCAGGCAGTTTCTGAAAGAACAGGCCATTCAGAAATGAACCAAAGCCTTTATGACCACTCACGATCCCGCAAAGACGACTCAATGAATAGTGAGAAAGCTGCACAGAGATGCAACTGTCCTCAGTGTAGATTCTGTCCCTTGTATTTATTTTGTTTTTACTCTTTCATTATTCTTACTTGAGTTTTGTTTGTTCATTTCTTGATTTATTTGTTTATTTTCTGTCTCATCCTTTGCGTGTTTCTGTCATGTTGTTTACCCCCATCTCTTATTTATTTGAATCCACTATACTTACGGTCAGATATCCACTGGGTGCTTCTCAATGTTACGTCGCTGTAGAGCCACCGGTCAGAGGAGCTCTGCATTGCTGCTGGGTCACTTTGGTGAAGGTCAGTGGTGCCTGT
>JASPKP010000067.1:20000-27500 GCA_030674155.1 Stramonita haemastoma
TAACAAACTATTTCACAACAATATCTCAAAAGTTTGTATTATTCACACTATCCGTAAAGTCTGTTTTTGTAAACTAGTTACCCAGTTAGTTTTACCTATTGCATCTAAATTGTACAGCATGTCATAATCTTTACGAGGTAGCCTATCATTTTTAACAACTTAAACCAGTAATGGACACATTTAACTGTAGAATTAATGTAAATGGGATACCTATTTGTTTCACCATAAACTAAGTCATTTGGTGTTCTCATTTCAACATCCCAAAACTTCTTTAAACCAAATAAATGAACTGAATCGAAATGTACGACAACACTGTTGTCTAACCCCCTTAGCTCAGAACCCTATTGTACAATTGGCTGAATCTGAGCATCAACTATTTTAAGAAAAAATTGCAAAGAATTTTTATTTATCAACGACAGCTTTCTTGTAATAAGAAACAGTGTATTATTTGCTCTGCTACAGAGATCTTTACAAGCAGCAACAAAACACAGACAAAATGATACCAAGATATCTGTAAGCATTCACAACAGTCATCGCAACACCATCATACATCTATTTGTCTCTGGCTGCCCAAACCCCACCTTTTTCTAAAAACAATTATATTACTTTTGTTCATTTTGCCTTTTTAATGCAGTTCGTTTGCTGCATTCTATAAATTGTTAAATTGACATTGCAGACCAACAAAAGTTTTTGATATCAAAACTATATTGTCAGCCAACAGTGAAATAAACAATTCATTCAAATAAACTGTATATCTTGCTCCATGTCTTCCACTCTGGGTAGTAGTTGACCAGAGTAAAAAAAAGATCCCTATGATACAATTGGGTTCGAACATGTGACCTTTTAATCTGTAACACAAGGTGCTAAAAGCTGCCATGGAAGCTGGTTTCACACAACACTATTTCTGCTCAACATAGAAATGAAACAATGAGTGTATTGTCTTTGATGAAGTGTTTTGTTGTTAACTTTAGCAGTGACTGAAGACATGGCCACAGTCAACGTAACGGAGATGCCACAAGCTCCAGAAGGCTGCCTGACTTTTCCACTGTCCACTTTTGCCCCCTGGGATCAACCTGAGGATTTGGTGTCATACAGTGTGCAGCAAACAGTGAACCAAGTCATCAACGTGTACCTACTGAATACATTCTTTATAATATCGGTTCCTTTGAACATAATCAATATGATTGTATTCTGGAAGCATGGGATTGGAGAACGAATCAACGTGTGCTTGTTCTGCTTGTCTTTGTCAGACTTCATGGTCATAGCCATTCATTTTGAGCTGAAGTTAGACATGCTCTATGCTGCAGTGACAAGCACGCCTTACATACTGGTGGTAGCCAAGTTCATTGTGAATAATGTGATTCATTCTTTGGTCTCATCTATCTACGTGTCTGGGTTCCTGTCCACTGTGATTGCTTTGGAAAGATGTCTGTGTGTTGTCAGCCCAATCAAGGCTCAGGGCATGTTCAGTGCCAAAACTACAGCCATAACCATTGCCATCAGTAGCGCCACTCTGTTTGGAGGTTACTGGGTCATTGCATCCAAGTGGACAGTGGTCTGCATGTTTGACCCACTGACTGGGCAGTCTGTGGATGCCTATTACTCCAGTCAGTTCTACATCAACAACAGCGTGTTGGTGGATGTTCTGAACAGTGTGGTGTACGGCATTCTGTTGCCAGGAGCTTTCCTTTTGGGAGTGTCCATCTCCACCATCATCACCATCGTTAAAGTCAGACAGATGTCAGCATGGCGCCAACAGGCTTCAGCAGAGGACAGGACTGGTAGAGTTGCTGCCAAAGACATGAGTCTGACCCGGATGTTGATAGGAACCAACATTCTCTTCGTGGCCTGCACGGCCCCTCCCATCACCTTGCAGCTGGTGTTACCCTTTGTTCCAGACCTCAGTCTGAACGGCAAGTACTACAACACTTACTACGTGTTCATCACCCTGCATCAGCTCTGCTCCTACATCAATTCCTCCTTCAACTTCTTTGTTTACTATTATTTCGGAACCAAGTTTCGATCCACTGTGAATCACATGTTTACAAGGTGCTCTTACAGTTCGAATAAACAGAAACAATCATCCTAGTGAAAAAGAGAACTCAATAAAGATCAAACAAACATTGTCCTGGAGGATTCAACCTCAGTGTAAACTAGAGTCAGAACAGTTAATTTTGTGTTGTTGTTGTTGACAATTCTCACCAAACTATTAGAACGTAGTTTTGTGACAATGTGTTCCTAGATTTAATCAATCTTGAAATGATGAAGCCATCGTGAGATTAGATTTTTTTTTATAGTTTAGATTAGTTATTGCAAATCCATGGAAATTAAATCGTTAGAGGCCATAGGTATTTGAGCTAAGATAATAATGTCCTTGTATATTTCGCTTCTAAACAGTGAACTGTTTCCTCTTTTGTCCACAAACTTTGGTAAAAATAGTTACACTTTGTTCAGTTTACAGTGGAAGAATCCATTGATATTACAAATAATTGTTCTTAACAGCTATTGATCTAACACCGTCAAAGGAAAGTAGACGTGAGTTGTCTTTGATTCACTATGATGCTTCACTTACTTATAGAAGACTTTTTAACGTGTTTTTGATGTCAGTTTATGATTGAATTATCCTACTGTCTCTGTCCCTGTCTGTGCATCTGTCCCTATTTGTGTGTCTGTTTGTCTGTTTGTTCATCAGACTGTCTCTTCCATGTAAATATATAAATGATGATTCTTTTGTGTGAGCATTTTAAAATGGTAGTATTGCTGCAAAATACTAACAAAAGATCAGCCCAGAGTAAATAGTTGACCAAGATGTCCTTCGCGTGCATCATGACAACCATCTTAATCCAGGGACCGATGATGCTGACCTTGATGCTGATGATGTTTGCTGTCATGATTACCCTGACCCTGAATGTGGCAATCCTTGATCTACCAAACCATATTTTTTGTGTCATTCCATCATCACTCACACTCATTTGACATTGTTTCGTGTGCTATTCCATTATCACTCACATTCATTTGGCATTGTTTCACGTGTCATTCCATTATCACTCATATTTATTTGGCTTTGTTTTCTGAGTCGTTCTATTATCCCCTCACAGTCATTGGCTTTGCTGGCACAACCACGAGTTAAGGGGCCATAAACCAATGCCAAGTGTGGTCTTTTTTGCCCAGGTTGGGCCATTCAACAATCCTTTACCAAGACTGTTTTCCAACAACCCTTTACACACTGATGTCACCATAACCTTTCTATAGTTCATTTAATTGTGATTATATCGTCCCATGATCTGTGAAGCCTTCATTGTATCATTCCTCATCAAATGAAATTTGCCATATTATGTCTACATCAATCAGTGGTCTGTGGAATCAGGATTGGTTTAAATCATGATGTCTAAATCCTTAATTGCTTCATTTGTATGGTCCCCCCAAAAAAAAGCCTTGATTTCACTATCATTTTCAGACACAGTTGTATTAGGTCATCACATATAAACCGTCACTTTATCATGTCATATTATATTTCAACTCAATTGAGCACATGCTGCGAACAGTTTTACAGCAGCTTTGGTAGCTGCCCGCAGTTGCTGAAAGAATGATTGCAGCAGGTGATGTGTTGCTGCTGGTACACACTGTCAGTGACAGACGCTAAAGCCGAGTGGTTAAGACCGTTTGGCCTCAATCCCATGGGTCTATGAAGTGGGTTTGAATTTTGGCAGAGTCTGGTGAACTGAGGGCGAGGAATTGTACCATCTCCCCCGTCAATTTCAGGTGCAGACATGACAGTAACTTATTTCCCTCCGTATGTTCACATGTGCATAAGATCAAATATACATGGCCACATACAATTTAAAGAAAAAAAACCCAAACATAACTTATCAAAATCTTTGATAAGACCTTGGCATTACTATACACATTGGTATGTACCCAGAATTGTACTATTGAAAATGCATGTTTCAAAATCATATATAATGTGCTGGCTTAGACCAACAATTCAAACAAATCTTTGCTCAAGGTGACAGAACAAAGCACAGTTCGAAGCACAACTGGGATAAAAGTTGATGATAGAGTTGCACACAAAACATGTTTACATCCCAAACGCTGTGCTGCATTCATACAATACTAAATCCAGTCTTATATAAAATTTCTCTTACTTTTGTAGCCCAACAGTCTTTTCCAGATCTTTCTAATTCAAATAGAATCGTGTAAGCCTTTTGGGGTAGTCCATTTCTATCCATCTGTAACAGTTTTAGCCAATATCTCAAGCAATGAAAACAAAAGCATACAAGAGAGAGAGAGAGAGAGAGAGAGAGAGAGAGAGAGAGAGAGAGAGAGAGAGAGAGAGAGAGAGAGAGAGAGAGAGAGAGAGAGAGAGAGAGAGAGAGAGAGAGAGAGAGAGAGAGAGGAGCACTCAACTCAAGGACTCAAAGACTTTAATATACTTTAGCCATTGGCCCAAAAGCCTTTTTCACAAAATTCTGGGTCGAGGGTGTCATTCCAGTCCAAAGGAAACAGTCCATCATTGTACCAATCCACAAACAAGGAAAGCCCAAGACAGATAAAGCCAGTTACAGGCCCATAGCATTGACCTCACTTACTGGTAAGCTCATGGAGAGAGTAGTTCTTGGAAGAGTAATGTATTATTGCCAGAAAATTAACGTTATTGCAAGCAACCAAGCAGACTTTCAGAGGGGCAGACCTTCTATAGATAATTTAGATAAACTTACAATATGTATAAAACAACAATTTGCAACTTAGAAAAAAATGTTCTTGCAACGTTTTTTGACATTAATAAAGCCTACATCAAGTTTGTCATGCACAGTTATAAAGTAAGATGAAGACAATCGGTCTTTCTGGTAACATTTATCACTATATCAAGGACTTTCTTGTTAAACGATCCATTCAAGTAAAGGTCGGAAATAACTATTCAGAACATAGATATCTTAATATGGGCTTACCACAAGGCTCTTTTACAGCACCAGTTCTATTTAAAATCCTGTTATATGATCTTCCTAGACATTTGTCTCAGAACGTTGATCTCGTGCTTTTTTCTTACTTCCTAAAAAGTTTCTATTGATTGTTCAGGGTTTAGCGTTCACTTTTTTATGTTTTACTTACTTTTTGTTTCTACCATTGGTTAAAAGTTTTACAAGTAACATTATTTGCTTGAATTTGGGTTTTTTTCCCACTTTTTTGTTTTGTTTAATATTACTTATGTAAACAGATATTAAACTGAAGAAGAACACACACGCGCGCGCACACGCACACACGCACCCGCATGCACACATACACACACACACACACACACACACACACACACACACACACACACACACACACACACACGCACACACACACACACACACACGCACACACACGCAAACACACACACACACACACACACACACACCCTCACAGTAGATCTCTCTCTCTGTGTCTCTGTCTCTCTCTCTCCCTTCTCTCTCCAACCCATCCAGTCTCCTACCTTAAGGTCGTCTGGTATCACTTAAAGTGGAAAGACGTTAAAATTGAAGACTCACTTATTTACTTGGCCACAATACATTGACAAATTAGGACAAAGTGCGTATAATATGACATGGTACCGATTTACTACCTTCGTAGACATGGATTATTATTCTGCACTTTGTAGCATACCTAAAAAGTTCAAAGCAACGAACACTTTTTCAAAACATCAAATCAAATGAGTAAAATACCTTGCCATCAACAGATGAAATACCACTTCTTCTCTTCTTAAGAGGACTTTAAAGAATTACACTTTGCCTTCTGTTTACTAAATGGAAATCAAATCTGGAAAACATGTGTCTGTGATTTCTATTTGTTGCTTTTAAAAGCGCATGTACAGGAATATTTACTGATTCTTTTAGAAATGTATCCCTTAAGTGTTTATAGAGAACAGTAAAAAAAAAAGAAAAAAGAAAAAAAGGTGCTTGTTTTCAGGTGTGTCATTACAAAATAGACAATTTGTATTCTGCTCTAATTCACCGTATCGATTTACGTTATTTTTAAGCGGGAGAACATTCAGTCTCAACTGGGTGATGGCAACCCAGAAACAGTATGTCTCTATATCACAAACATACTTTTCTTTTTAAAAAACAGATCTAAATGTTCGATATTAATACACCTATACTCATCCACACACACACATACACACATACACACACATACACACACACACACATACATACACACACACATACACACATGTGACAAGATTTACAAACATGCATCCACACGGTGACTTGATGTAAAAAAAAGCACATGACTGTTTATTTTATTACCCTCAATATACAAGAATAAATAGAATAAAAATAAACACACACACACACACACACACACACACACACACACACACACACACACACACACACACACACACACACACACACACACGCGCGCGCACACACACACACACACTGAATCTCCGTGTACTCAAAATCAGCAAAAACTCTAAAAATGTGCATACACCTTCTGTCCGGCCCTTTGCATGACCAAAATCATCGAGAAGGAATCAAACTACAGTACTGCACAGTACACTACAACACAATGCAGTACAATACAATATAATACAATACAGTACAACACACTACAGTACAATACAATACAACACAATTCAGTACAATACATCACAATGTTATTGTTGTTGTGCTTCACTCGGCTAAAACACTCTGGGGGTTACCCAAGAATATGCACTCTGACTCACTAATCCCACTTGGGAATCACTGTGTGATAGGAAGTACACTGGATAAGTTTGCGTGTATGATAGTTTTCAAATACCTCGCCATATTGGCAGCCACACCCCGACTTCAGAGAACGGTACATCACAATGCATCGCAACAGATCGGCAGTGTAGAGGTAACGCACCTGCCTAAAAAGCGAAAAGTCCTGGTCGAAGGGTGCAGTGATTTGAATTCCGTTAGGGCCCGAAACTTTTCCCCTATCCATTAGACCATGAGTGGTGGTCTGGGAGCTAGTCTTTCGGATGACACTATAAACTATAAACCGAGGTTTCGTGTGTTACACATCATTATTTAGCTCACGTGAAAGACGCCACGGCAACAAGAGGGTTGTCCCTGGCAAAATTCTCTAGAAAAAAATACCCAATCTGATAGGGAAACAAATGCAGTTGCAGACAGGAAAAAGAAACACAAAATGGGTGGCACTACACTTGTGGCGATGCGTTCTCCCCGAAGACGGCAGCCCGAATTTCACGCGGAGAAATGTACTGTGACATAAAGGGGTATAAATCAAAAATAAAGTAAAAGAATAAAGAATACAATAAATGCATTGTAACATAACACATAAGTAGAGTCAGCAAAGAGCAGCAAAGCCCGGAGCAAACAGAGAAGGAGGATCATGTCATAATCAGTGGGTGCTGCAGATAACACGGGGGGGGGGGGGGGGGGGGGGGGATAGCACAGTGGTCAGAGCACCCCCTTTCCCCAAATCAAGCAGCGTCTAACATGGTTGCCAGTTGGATGGGTGACCGTT
>JASPKP010000067.1:35000-42500 GCA_030674155.1 Stramonita haemastoma
ATACAGGGGCCATCAAAACCCTGTGTATCTCCTTCAAGGAGAAAAGAGCAGCAGCTGTATTTAGTGGCATGGATGATGCAACCATACCCGGTATGCGAACTGGACAGGATCAGACATCGCTGGGTTCCCCTTACCGGCTCTCAACGGCTGTGCCATGGTGGCTGTTGGGTGGCGCTGTTCTTGTAGTGACACCAGAGCCCCAAAGAGGCACAGCCTGGCGAAAACAGTATGACGGAACAAGAGGCTGGTACAGTGTATACAACAATACGCAGTTTTACATAAAATATTGACTAAATAATTGCACCACAGCACAAGTGTAGGGTTGTGTTCACACGCGAACACACACACGACAATCACAAATACACACTAAGGCACCCGCATACACACCCTCAAAAACAAGTCACATATACATCTAGATGTGGCAAACGGCTATTTTTCAGTCCCACCATACCCCAACTTTTGGGCAGTCACAGACTCTACAGCACCAAGAGAGAGATCTATTGTAGGCACAAAGACTTTTACTAGCATCTTCATATGAGTGGCGCTGCTTTTGTGGCGATACTACAGCCCCAAAGAGAACTGCCTGGCGAATACAGCATGTCCGTCGGAACAAATGCTGGTCCAGTTTGTGCAACAACACATAGTATAACACATAATATTAATCATAATCTATACAATATGATGCATCACAACACAGTGCAGGGCCATTGCCACACACAAAAAAGGCTAACACAAATGTGACGCTCCACCACGAAATGAGTCGCTTAGCACATAACCCACTTTTCTGCTAGGGGAGATTTTGGGCAGGTGGGGGTGAGGTTGTGGATTTTGAGATTTTTTTTTTAATTGATTATAAAACTCTAGCACTTATTTTACATTGAAGTGAAATATCAAGTCATAATTTTGTTTCCTTTTGTCTTTAAACGTGTTTTGAAAATAGCCAAGTCTAAATTCTGGCCACCTACTAACTTGTCAATTTCTCATTTTGCCATTTTCTGCAGTTGTAATATTAACTTGATAGAACTGTCCGATTTTCAATTTGTTTTCTTGGTATTGTATAGCCATTTTATTGCAAATTAATAACATGCCAATAACTAAAAACTGACCTGTGGTGCAATGCGACTCCTTATGTGGTGCAGTGTCACAAATACAGGCGTACCTGCCCATACACACTCTCAAAACTAAGGGGCAGATAAATAAGATGTGACAAAAGGCCGGTTAGAGTCCCATCCTGCCCCGACTTTTGTGCAGTAACAGAGCCCACGGCACCAAGAGAGTTTTCTACTGTAGGCTTACACACTTTACTAACATCTTTAATATGGGTGGTGCTGTTCTTGTGGTGATACCACAGCCACAAAGAGAACAGCCTGGCTTGAATCTAGCAAGTCTGTCCGAAGGAAAGCTGGTAAAGTGTAGGCAACAATACATAGTTTTACGCATAATATCAATGAAAATATACAATTGTTGCACCACAGCACAGCTCAGCGCAGGGCAGTTGCCACAGAACACACAAAAAATAGAATAGCACTGCTGTCCAAAAGTTCAAAGCAACATGATAATGATGAGGATCATTTATGGGCGCATTCAGACGTATGACCAGTAGGCCTGTAGGTATTCTGGGCAATGTGCTCTTAAACATGATACGAGGTGTACATACAGACGAATGCACTGGGCCTAAGATGCAGTCATTTCTTTAATACACCTAAGATCTGGTTTCCTTGTTTGAGTGGTTTTGTTTTCTAAGAGATCTGCTTCAGCATCATTAATTTTTTTTTAATTCATTTTTCCTCTTCATCACATAAATTGTCATGTTGTACTGACGCCTACTGTCCTAACAACACATGTACGCACGCACACACATACACGCGCACGGGCAAACACATGCACGGTCGCACGCACCCCCCCCCCCCCCCCCCCCCACTGAATACATGCATAATATGCTCTGATATGTATGAGACAGACAGACAGAGAAACAGTCAGCAGGAACATTGCTGAAAGTAGCCTACACATCCACCACCCAAAATAAAAGGCTTAAAATAAAAATAAAAGGTTTAAAGAAAAACCCAAATGGTAAAACATTCGTGAGCAGCTGAACAATACCTTGAACTGAACATTGTTGTGCATGTGTTGTGTCGTAAAGTGGTCTTAATGAATATACTCAAGAGAGGTAAGAACTTCTCCCTGGGTTTTGAAACAACCTCCCATTTCCTTTACCAGATGGGCTGTCAATGCACAGACTGCAAATTACAAAACAAACGAATCTAAATCTGAAATTCTTCTTGTGAACGTGCATATCAATAGAACAACAGATTGTCCTCAGTAAGTCAAGGAGTCTTGTACACGTTTTGAGTTTGCAGTCTCGACATAGCTTTTATCTCATATAAAGTATCTTTTTATGGCCATCATTTTGGGTGGGTTTTTCAAGTGTATTGATAGAAAACAAAGTGCCCGGCAGTTTAGAAATAATTTCCAGTTACATTGTTAAGACCAGGTTTTTGCAATTGAAGGTCTTACTCCAGCTAGGGACAGAAAACACATTTAGCGACACAACACACACGTGCAAATCGTGTCTCTGTTGCGAGTTCCGGTGAGTTGATTTGTTTCTTTCTTTTCTTTTTTTTTCTCTTGCCATTTCAAAGGGCCTGACATCTGCATGCAGTGTGGACCACTTGAACAGCTGGGAAAGCAAAATGTGGGATTATGAACATCATCGTTTTTGCCTTTGTCTTTTTTATAGAAAGTCTATGATGAAGAGCAGCACTGGTGAGTAATTTTTATTCAGAAGTAGCTACTTAGTAAGTAGGCCATTAGGTATCGATAGTGGTAAGAAACTCGTGTAGAGCATGGCAGCAGAGTCCTCAGAGGAGAAGCCCCCTTGAAACAAGTGTTTCGGGCCTTTAATCTTCCTTATTTATTTTAAAACTTAGGGGGAAATCCCTGCTTTGTGAATTTCATCGCATTCACAAGGACCAGGGCTGAGAGTCTGATCTAGTGTAGTTGTGTCATAAACCAACCAGGCCTATTCCGTGGTTTTGAAAACTGATTGAAACAGCTGTGTCGTGAACCAAAATGGTTTGGTACTGTCACGAATACGCATCCTTCAAACACACACACACACACACACACACACACACACACACAACACATCCAGACTTTCAAGGCAAGATTGTTTTTGATTAGGACGTTAAAGCAAGATGTTAAGGGAAGGTTTTTAGTGTGAGCTTAAGATCTTAACCCCTCCCCAACCCCCCTCCCCCCCCTAAAAAAAAAAGCGTAAACCCTTACTCATAATTATGTTAATGCTTGAAATGGGAAAGATGTCGAGATGCTCCCTTTCTTCCTACAGCTGATTTTTTTTTCAATATTGTCAAATAGTGCTGTAGAATTGAGAAATAGACAAAGAAAGATATTTTGGATAAACGATCCTAATATTAAATGGTAGGCAGGCAAGCATCTTTACATCAACAGGTGCAAATGGACATCTTGTGTTTTAAGACATATTTATGCATTTTCTTGCTGAAAGTTTTAGCAGAGCAGTTTTGATGTGATCACAAGAAAACTGACAATAATGTTAAATGGAACGATGTGGTTTTTGCCTGTGGTAATTGTGAATTTTATCATCTTTACTTTTTTTTTTTCGTTCCGAGGTTCACGCTCTGAGGTTGACTGAATATGAAATTTTGCATATGCGACCATTTTTGCTCACCGCTAAGGTTGTCGCTTTCCGACTTCAAGAATGATGTCTAAACACACCTGTGTGCATGCGGGTTGGTTTTTTTTTTTTTAGTGTTTTTTTTTAAATATCATCCGTTCCTACCGCCACAGAACGGCCTACTCTTCCGGAAGACGGAACAAGTTTTAACGTGTTGTTGTTATTGTAGTTAATTTTTGCACTTGCTGATATTAAACATTTTTGTCAGCGCAGTTAAGTTTGCTTGACTCTACATTTATGTCATTATTCGTGTGTTAGAGACTGGAGGATATGAATCTTTTACTACAGCTCCTATCAATGATGTCATTAATATTGTCCATTACTGGTAATTGGGAGGATCGATGGTCTAGAGATTGATCCCCGTTTATTGCCCGAAACTTTATCCTGTCCACTAGACTGTGAGTGGTGGCCTGCATACAAGTCTTTCGGGATGGTGAACAAGGTCCTGCATGCAGCACACATTCAGCGCACGTAAAAGAACCCACGACACCAAGAAAGAGATCTCCAGCAAAATTCTGTAGAATAAAGCCCTTCTCATAGGGAAACTAATACACTTTAAAAAAGGACATTTTTTGGAGTGGTACTGCTCTTGTGGCAACGCACTCACCCCTGAGAGAGAAGCCCAAATTGCCTGCAGATAAATATGCTGTGACTAGAAGTGGTATTCAATTCAATTTTTTTAATTTACTTGAATTCGGTTCAGTTGTGAAGTTATTTTACACTGCTTTAGAATAGAAACGAGTAAAACTGTCATTGTCATAACATGGGTGTAAATGTTCATACTTTGAGATTTAAAAAAAATATATCGCTGTATAATTTTTCACCTACCTTATAAACTTACGTGGTTTTTTTGTTCAGGTAAAACTGGGTGGCCAGGCGACCTGCCATGGCAACCTGTCGACACCGGAGGAAGAGTTGGGTTTGCAACAAGGAGGACCACACAAACCTCAACATAGACCACACAAACTTCAACATCAAGGACCACACAAACCTCAACACGAAACAGACAAACCTCAACATCAAGGGCCACACAAACCTCAACATCAAGGACCAGACAAACGTCAACACGGAACAGACAAACCTCATCAAGGGCCACACAAACCTCAACATCAAGGACCAGACAAACCTCAACATAGACCACACGAACCTCAACATCAAGGACCAGACAAACCTCAACATGAAATGCCTGCAGCAGCGGGAGGAAGATCAGCACTTTGCTCTTCAGTCTCCCTTCCCTACCATCATCATGGCCACAGATTCCAGAGAAAAGGTATGTAAAACAACGTGGTGTAGGTTACGGGAAAAAATGTCTTCCCAATTCTGTAAAAAAAGAAAAAAAGGAAAAATATCCACCATATTTTTTCATATGGTTACTTGTAGTTTTATTTCAGTTACTGGATGTGTTTCTGAAACGGCATTTAAAAAGGTACACGTATTTCTTCTGCAGACAGTGCCGAAGAAAATTTACAAAAACTGCATACACACGGCGACTGGATGTAAAAAAAAGTACGAGTGCTTATTTCATTATCCTTGACATAAAAGAAAAAATAAGTAAAGAGTAGCTGAGAATTATTTTAAAATGGTAAAGAAACAATCTGTGCAATCTCATAAATGTAAACCCATTTTTCATTTTGTTTTGGTTGTGATACAGTACTGCATGACCTAACTTTTACATCAGAGGAGTGCTGTTGTTTATTTACTACCACAAGTATAATTATTGGTTAGATTTCCCACAGTTGTAAAGTTGTCTTTGAAAATCGTGTTAAGACACTATGTCCTAACAATGAATGCCTGAAACCAGTGTCCTACTTGTTCGTTACAAAAAAAAAATGTCTGAAAGCTAACGTAAGAATCTTTCTGTCGAAAATGAGTACTGGGAAATGTAGAGATCAAAAACATTTTTTGAAGAAAAAAAAATGTTTCAAATGAGGGAGGGATATCTATAATGCATACTAATGTATTTTTTAAAATTTTATTTATTCTTTTATATCGAGGATAATGGATTAAGCACTCGTGTGCTTTTTTACATCCAGTCCCCGTGTGCATGCAGTTTTGTAAATCTTGTCATCTGTTACCACCGGCACACGATGGCCTACTCTTGCGAAATGCGGAACAGGATTTAACGTGTGCGCAAGATATCTGCGTGCGTTCCCACACGGGGCCTCGGTTTATAGTCTCATCGGAAGGACTTTTGGGGAGGGTGGAGTCGGCACTGATGTTAACTCCAGGGGAAAAATCCCCTCGACCTGGAATCGAACCCGGGTTGCCAGCGCAATATTTCTCTTCGTAGAATTTAATTTTTAACACTAAAACCACAATCCTAGATAGAAGGCAATGAGGTGCTCATGGCTGTAGTCTATGATCTGTACCATATTGGTTTTCTATTTAATTTTATTCTATTTTCATTTTATTTCTTTCACACACGCCAGAAGACCTTTTCATAGAACATCTTACACATACGTCAGATGATTAAAAAAAAACCTGGATTATCTTACGAACACACGTCAAAAGACCTTTTGGTAGGACATCTTCCTCTCACGTCAGAAGACTTTTTTCATATTTCCAAAGGATCTGCCAAAATAGACAATAAAAAGACAGGATCATGGAACTAAGTGTAGATAATAAAAAAAAAACCCATATTAATTATAATAAAAAAAAAATTTCAGCGACCTCTCAAAAGTTTTGCCATGGATATTGTGATATGGATCTGTAGTAGCCAGTTGCTCATGGTTTCTTTCCCCAGGTCATCTCCACTCTCCTGGATCTGTCTGTCCACTGCCGGTTGTGAAGACACCAGCAGCACGATGCTGGAGCACTGGGCCCAGTGGACTTGTCCTCACCCACATGACTTGACTTGACCTATGTTTATTTATTTATTTATTTATTTTTTATTTATTTATTTATTCTTTTATATCGAGGATAACAGAATAAGCAATCATATGCTTTTTTTCATCCGGTCCCCGTGTGTAAGACCGATAGGGAGGACGGGTAACAACCGGAGACAAGGAGCAATGCTTGAACACAGCCCTGAAGGGTTGAGCTTCTGAAGGGCAAAGTCTGGAAAAACGAGCCCCTAAAGGGCTGCATTGCCGCCGCTGTAGTCTAGTGGTTAGGGCGTTGGACTCGTAATCTAAAGGTTGCGGGTTCGATCCCAGCTTTCGGCTATGGCGTTGTGCCCTTGGAAAAGGCACTTTACGGCTATTTTCTCACCCCACCCAGGTGTAAAAGGGGTACCAACCTTGTGTTGGGGGCTAACCCTGCGATAGACTGGCGTCCTATCCAGGGGGGAGTCTATGACTCTCAGTCGCTTAACGCCACAGAAACCGGGATAAGCACCCGTATGCAAAATAGGCCCCTGAAGGGCAAAAACCTGCATGCAAAACAGGCCCCTGAAGGGCAAAATCCTGCATGCAAAACGGGCCCCTGAAGGGCAAAATCCTGCATGCAAAACAGACCCCTGAAGGGCAACATGCAAAATAAGCCCCTGAAGGGCGAAATCCTGCATGCAAAACAGGCCCCTAAAGGGCAAAATCCCCAAAGACCTGCCCCTCAAGGGCAAACTCCTAAAGACCAACTCCTGAAGGGCACACTCCTGAAAGACCAGCCCCTGAAGGGCAAACTCCTGAAAGACCAGCCCCTGAAGGGCAAACTCCTGAAAGACCAGCCCCTGAAGGGCACACTCCTGAAAGACCAGCCCCTGAAGGGCACACTCCTGAAAGACCAGCCCCTGAAGGGCACACTCCTGAAAGACCAGCCCCTGAAGGGCAAACTCCTGAAAGACCAGCCCC
>JASPKP010000067.1:45000-50000 GCA_030674155.1 Stramonita haemastoma
CCCGTCCTAGGTACTTCAATGCCTGAGGATGCGGCACGAGCTAGTGGAAGCACCCATAAAGGTAATACCAGTATGTGATCTATTGTTGTTGGCCGTTCCATAGCTTAACCTTCTGAGAGTACTCAAGAACATGTACTCTGTTTCGCACATCATACTTAGGAATATCACTGAGATTAGAAAAAAATATTATAAGAAGTTTGCGTATATGGCCGTTTTTTTTTTTCAAGTGCTTTACTATATAGGCAGCTGTACACTGTCTTCAGAAGATTTTTTTTAATCCTTTTATGGAGTGTAAAGCTCATACTAATAGTATGTAATGGAGGAAGACAATCTTTACATAGTTTAAAGCTTAACATTTTAATATTGGCATTTGAACTTTGTTTACACCAATGACCCACATAATAATAATAATAATAATAATAATAATAATAATAATAATAATAATAATAATAATAATAATAATAGGCACCCATCAGTCTCGAAAGATTATGGAGTTGCACTCTAGTCTTTAGAGACTAATGATAAGAATAAGAATAATGATAATAATGATAATAATAATAATAATAATGATGATGATGATAATAATAATAATAACGAAAATACTACTAAAGATGATAATGATAATAATCCTAAAAACAGTGATAATATTCTTTGTACAAAATTCGGAGTAAGTGTAATCTATCGCCCGGAGTCAAAGTTTATTTTTTAGGCCCCAAAAATCTCAAGTGTATAAACACTTCACAATATTGTGTGCAACAACAGGGTGTTTGTTTTAGGGCTAGTGAACTAAAAAATGATCAAGGATGCAATCTCCAGGGAAAACATCATTTCCGATTTCTGTGGTATTTTATTTCACTGAGACAGGCTCCAGTTCCCAGTGTACCTCTCAAAGTTCTGCATTGTCCACTGTGATCAGCTCTCCAGTGCTGTGGAGGGGACTTCTCTCTTAACTCCTCCAGGAGTCGGTGGGGCACTGGAGTTTGTTTTTCAGACGGTGTTTCCGGGGATAATGTGTACCTGGCAGAGCCTGTCTGTTTTCCAGGTAGCAGGGTGCAGGCTGGTTAGGTTTGATCGGGTATACTGCTGACCTGGTTGGCTGTAGCAGGCCTGCATTCTAGCACAAAGGGATAGTTGGTAATGCGAGGGCAAGATGTTCACTTTAGCAGGGGAACCAGTCAAATAGACATTTCAGTGGTGCCAAGAGAATGGTTGGAATGTTGTCCACAGCATGATGATCTTGTTAAATTAAAATCGTTTTATATGTGTTCTTACACACTGCTCTTCCTTTTCAGGCCTGCTAATCTACATGGAAAACTACACCGCAGTGGACTACACCATACAACGCTGCACCACGGAACACTTCACCACGGAACACTTCACCACGGAACACTTCACCACGGAACACTTCACCGCGGAACACTTCACCGCGGAACACTTCACCACGGAACACTTCACCATGGAACACTTCACCGCGGAACACTTCACCGTGGAACACTGCACTGCCCAATGACTCGCTGTGGGATTTCTGCCACATTCTTGCATGTCCGGAATGGAACTACACAACTCCAGTAAGTAGGCCTATTATTTTTTTCGTCTTACCGTTGTGGTGTGTCGTGTTGTGCCGTGCCTTGCCGCGCCGTCCCGGGGTTGGGTCGCGTCGTGTAGCGTCGCGTCGTGTCGGGTCGGATCGGGTCGGGTCAGGTCGCTTGCCATGTCTGGTCGCGTCGCGTCGCGTCGTGTCGTGTCGGGTCGGGTCGAGACAGTCCGGGTCGGGTGCATGCGTGCCGTGCCGTTCCGCATCGCATCACATCGCATAGTGTAGTTTGTTATGGTAAATTTCTCTGTGCGAAATGCAAGCTGACCTCCAAAGGGAGAGCACATCGCCACCAGAGCATTACCTCCCATTACTTAAAAAATAATTACTTTCTGCATGTGCATTTGTTTCCCTATAAATGTGACTCTCTCTCTCTCTCTCTCTCTCTCTCTCTCTCTCTCTCTCTCTCTCTCTCTCTCTCCTCTCCTCTCTCTCTCTCCTCACTCTCACCAAAAGTCCTTCCCATGAGACTTTAAACCGAGGCCCCGTGTGCGAACGCATGCAGAACATCTTGCACACAGTTAAATCCTGTTCCGCTTTTCGTTAGAGTAGGCCATTGTGAGCCAGTAGGAACAGATAAGATTTACAAAACTGCATACACACAGGACTGGATGAAAAAAAAGCACATGAATGCTTATTCCACTATCCTCGATATAAAAAAGACTAACTTGACTCTCTCTCTCTCTATATATATATATATCTGTGTGTGTGTGTGTGTGTGTGTGTGTGTGTGTGTGTGTGTGTGTGTGTGTGTGTGTGTGTGCACGCATTTAATCTTGAATGTCAGTTTTTTCTGTGCAGAATCCTTCCGTCATCAAGACTGTGAGGAGAAACATAGCCCTCAAATCACTCAGCTCTGTCAGTTTTCTTCCCTACATTTTATCACACGCTAGTTAGTTGCAAGGACAACTAAAAGAAAAAAATAATTCAAGTTCGTGACATTTTAGAAATGTGTTAGTTTGTGAAGCATACTATTAATCAAAATGCATTTTCCTTTCCATATCAAAATTCGCCGATATTTTGTAGTCTTTCTGTTTCTGCTGTAATTACTTAATGTCAGACCTCATAACTGATGTCCGCATATTAAGTTTTTTTTCTTCATATTGAGCTAGTAGTAAACAAAGGATGAAGTCTCGTTCCTTTCTTTCATGTTGGGTCAGTTGGAATCAAAGTATAAAGTGTTTTTATGGTATTTAGCTCGCTGGAATCAAGGTAAAAAAATTGTCCCCAATACATAATCTAGTATCAATGTTATTTCCTTCATAGTGAGTTTGTATTAAAACTATACCCCCTTCCCTTCATATTGAACCAGGGGTATGAAAGTATAGAAATCTTTCCTTCATTTTTGGTTAGATGGCTTCAAGGCATAAAAATCTTTCCTTCATGTCGAGTGAGTTGGCATCAGTGTAAAGTTTTCTTCCTCCCATCGGGCTAGATTGTATGTAAGTATATACTTCTTTCCTATATGGTGAGTGAGTTTTTATTCAAGGAAAAGGCCATTTCTTCAGTTAACTGGTATCAAAGTACAAGTTTTTTCCCCCTTAATATTAAAGTTAATTTTTTATCAGGTTTGTTAGAATTAAAGCAAGCTGTTTCTTCCATGTCAAATAAGCATATTACGAAGTATACAGTTATTTCACATTGTTTTATTACTGTCAGAGTGTAGAGTTCCTTACTCCTTGTCTAGTTAGGTGATATCAAGGTGTAAAGCTCTTTCCCCAATACCCAGTTAGCTGCTTACCATATGCATGAAGGTCTTTTATTTTTGTTCCATCATTTTTCATAAAACTTTTATTTACCTTACATTTGAGTAATTGGTATCAAAGTATAAACATCTATCTTTCACATTTATTTTGTATCCAAGTTTTCTTTTCATTAAATATTTTTCTACATGTCGAGTTATTTGGTATGGGAGTATAAAATTCCTTCATTTGTATTATTAAGTTGGCATCAAAGTCCAAAGCCTTTTCTTTTATATTGAGGTGGTTTTAAATTTTGTGTTTTCCCCTTCCTATTCAGTTTGTGTAAAGGTATGATAGTCTCCCCTTCATAGTGATTGTTAGCATCAAATCATAAAGTAAGTTTTTTGGAGGAGTTATTTGGTGTCCAAGCATAAAGTTTCTTTCGTTCATAATAAGTTAGCTGGTATCAATTTATAACATTCTTTCTTGTATATTGAATTAGTTCGTGTCAAAATTAGGGAAAAAAAACCTTTTGTATTGAGTTATTACTATCAAAGTATAAAGTTTTTTCTTTACCTTTTTAGTTGGTACCAAAGGTGTCGAAGTATAAAGATCTTCCTCCATGTTGAAATAGTTCCTAAGTATTTTCTTTCTTGAATATTTTGCTACTACATGTATTATAATATTTTTCTTTCTATTTAATTTTTCGGTTTCAAAGTAAAAGGTCATTTTCTTCATATCCCAGCTTGTAATATAAGGACGTTTTTCTTATACTGAGATAGGGCGAGGATTAGATCCCAAACACAATAGGCACTCACACACACACACACACACACACACACACACACACACACACACACACACACACACACACACACACACACACACACACAGGCGCGCGCTCAATTTTCTATTTTGATTGGTTTTGAAAGAACATCGTAAAGCTTTTACTGGCTTACAACGTCGTTTTGTTTTGGCGCCAAAAATGCTCAAAATTCTAAATTTTAATATGATTTCGGATCAGAAGTACTTGTACAAAACAGAGACGAAATGAAAACTGGAAATGTACACTCGGCTTCAGACGTTTGTTGTGATGCAAATCTTGGCCATAGTCATTACTGGTATAGCATCGCCTATTTCACAGAAACAAATCATTTTACCTCGACTTTGCGGGATCAGCTTAAGAGAGAAATACTATGCATAAGCTGAGTGCAGGATGTTTGAAGAAAGAGCAGTACTTTCCCGATACTCCTTTTTCCCTGTAGTGCTGTTCCCTGGAGCTGTCAACACTCCACTCTAACCCTAGTTCTTGCCCATGCCGCAAACCCTAACACTTCACCAGTTTGATCCTAACTATTAACTCTTTGACACGGATTCCTTAACTCTGACTCAGTTCTGCGGTATGGGGAAACAGCTGTATAAGGGAACAGCAGCACAGGGAAAGAAGGGTTTGGGGTACTGACCGCTTGGAAATATTTTATTCCGGAGAATACCATGATAGAGACATGATTTGCAAAAGAGATGAAAGGCAGAAAAATAATGATTATAGCATCCTTATGCTTGCATAGCACTGATGCTTCAAGAATTGTTCTAATTTTAGTTTTCTGCAGGACCAAAGTAGGATGGCTTGCGACCACAGTCCATAAATCGGATATCTTCGCTGGAGCTATATAACAACAGAAAAAAAGTGTTCTGATAACCTTTGAAAATATGGCAATACTGAA
>JASPKP010000067.1:55000-57500 GCA_030674155.1 Stramonita haemastoma
GAAGCCCACGCCAACCCATCCCGCACACAACAACACACACACACACACACACTCACACACACACACACACACAGACACACACATCCACAACACACACACACTAGTGCTTAATTCCATTATCTCGATATAAAAGACTAAAAGATTAAAAAGATTTTTAACACACACACACACCAACACCACACACACAACACACACACACACACACACACACACACACACACACACACACACACACACACACACACACACACACACACACACACTACACACACACACATCCAATGAAACGAAAAAAGAATTTATAAACAAATCTGCGCTATAAATCGAGATATAGCCTACGTTTTTGAGGTTGCGTTTGAGACTCGACGGCCCGGGATCTATCCTGGCTCCGGGGACCGATAGCCTAGTGGTCAGAACATTGCGCTGGCAATTTGACGACCCAGGTTCGATTCCCGTCGAGGAGATTTTTCTCCTGGAGTTAACATCAGTGTAGACTCCAATCTCCCCAAAAGTCCTTCGGATGAGACTTAAACCGAGGCCCCCGTGTGCGAACGCACGCAGAACACCTTGCGCACACGTTAAATCCTGTTCCGCTTTTCGTAAGATTAGGCGATCGTGTGCCGGTGGGAACAGATGGCATTTACAAGACTGCATACACACGGGGACGGATGAAAAAAAAGCACAAGAGTGCTTATTCATTATCCTCGAATAAATCAAATCAAATCAAATCTATTCATCACTGATACACGTTCAAGGGGATTTTTACCCTTGGAGTTAACATCAGTACTGACTCCACTATCTCAAAAGTCCTTTGGATGAGACATTTAAAAAAAACAAACACCCGAGGCCCTGTTTGCGACACACAGAGAAAATCTTGCACACAATGTTCAAACCTGTTCTGCCTTTGGAAGAGTTAAGTAGTTCGGGCCTGTAGGAACAGATAAGGGTGGGATAGTTCAGTGGTCAGAGCGCTCGCTTTCCCTAAGTCAAGTTAAGCAGCGTCGAGCGTGGTTACCAGTTGCTTGGGTGACCGTCTGCGCGTCTTGGCTTCAGTACAG
Source organism: Stramonita haemastoma (assembly GCA_030674155.1). Lineage (NCBI taxonomy): Eukaryota > Metazoa > Mollusca > Gastropoda > Neogastropoda > Muricidae > Stramonita > Stramonita haemastoma. The sequence goes on from JASPKP010000067.1 coordinate 56,059, forward strand.
TCCCCCCAGCTGGAAATGGGTACCTGCCCTCTTTAAGGTCAGGGAAGGTAAAGCAGCGAGGGAGAGAAGATAGGCGCCGCCCTCAATATGCTGCCCCCCCTACAGAAGCTGAGGTCTCTGATGCCTCGCTCCCCTACGACCGCCTAGGTTATGGGACACCTTTACCTTTTTACCTATAGGTACGGATGACAAAAAGCGTATTTCAGAAAACGCTTGCAGACTGGTGTCGTGTTTAGGCATCCATCATCACCGCAGAAAGAACGCAGCTACTTTAATGGCGGACATACAGCAACGGTCAGGTATGCAAAAATCTCAACATTTGGTGAACCTCAGACCTTTATAATAATAATAATAATAAGAAGAAGAACAACAACAACAATAACAATAAGAAGAAGAAGAAGAAAATGGAGGCTTATATAGCACGAATTCCCCCCCCCCCCCCCACAAAAAAAAAAAAAAAAAAAAAGCACGGGCTCACCGCGCTTATCCGAGGAACCCCCTCAAAAATCTGTACTAAATTGCACTCAACTTAAAAGCCGTAGTAACAACAACATCACCATCAGTATCAATAACAGCAAGAGCAATAACAACAACAACAACAGCAGAAAAAAACTACAGCAACAATACAATTAGCTTCTAACAAAAACAAAACAAACAACAACAACAAACAAACAAAAACAAAAACAAAAAAACGACCGCCAGTACGTGCTTGATTGCTTCCCTTTGTTTGAAATGCCACGCTGACTCTACTGGGGTAATAATTATCGATTTTTGACGATATTTCATCATTCAATCCGCCGCTGTAGTCTAGTCGTTAGGGCGTTGGGCTCGTAATCTAAAGGTTGCGGGTTCGATCCCAGCTTTCGGCTATGGCGTTGTGCCCTTGGAAAAGGCACTTTACGGCTATTTTCTCACCCCACCCAGGTGTAAAAGGGGTACCAACCTTGTGTTGGGGGTTAACCCTGCAATAGACTGGCGTCCTATCCAGGGGGGGGGGGGAGTCTATGACTCTCAGTCGCTTAACGCCACAGAAACCGGGATAAGCACCGGCCTGATGAGCCTTAGGCTCGGGACAGACAGAGTAGACCTTTATCCCAGGAACCAAAAAAACCCCCACAAAAAATCTGTACTAAATTGCACTCAGCTTAAAAGCCGTAGCAACAACAACATCACCATCAGTATCAATAACAGCAAGAGCAATAACAACAACAACAGAAAAAAAACCTACAGCAACAACACAATTAGCTTCTAAAAAAAAAACCCACACTCAAACAAACAACAACAAAAACCAAACAAATACACACAAAAACGACCGCCTGTACGTGCTTGATTGCTTCCCTTTGTTTGAAAATGCCACGCTGACTCTACTGGGGTAATAATTATCGATTTTTGACGATATTTCATCATTCATTCCGCCGCTGTAGTCTAGTGGTTAGGGCGTT
>JASPKP010000067.1:77500-87500 GCA_030674155.1 Stramonita haemastoma
AAAAAAATGGGTAGGCGCTGCACATGTGGCGACGCGCTCTCCCCGGGGAGAGCAGCCCGAATTTCACGCAGAGAAGTCTGCTGTGACATAAAGTTGTACAAAATACAAAAAAATACAAATAGACCCAAAATAATGGCGATAAAATGTATAACATAAAAATAAAAACTTAGTGGAGATTGCGAACCTAAATTGATACTCTCTTCTTTTTTTCGAGTTTTGTTGTTGTTGTTGTTGTTGTTGTTGTTGTTGTTCCTCAGCCAGAGCTCCAAGGTTCACTAATGGCGAGATTTTTGCGTTTGCATCCTCCCTCCCTGCCCCCCCCCCCCCCTCCCTCCACCATTTAGGTAGCCGCTATCCCACTTCGGGGTTGGTGTCTAAACGTAACATCTTTGTGTATGCGATTTTGGAAATTTGTCATCCGTTCCTAAAGGTAAAAGGTAAAGGTGTCCCATAACCTGTGTGGTCGTAGAGGAGCGAGGCATCAGAGACCTCAGCTTCTCTAGGGGCCAGCATTTTGAGGGCGATGCCCATCTCCTCTCCCTCGCTGCTTTGCCTTCCCTGACCCTAAAGAGCGCAGGAACCCATTGACAGCTGGGTGAACTGGGGGGACTGTACTGTAGCCGTGGCGTGCAAACGGTCACCCATCCGATTGGCAATCACGCTCGACGCTGCTTAATCTTGGCTGGGGGGGAAAGCGAGCGCTCTGACCACTGCGATATCCCGTCCCTACCGGCACGAAATGGCATACTCTTTCGAAAGGCGGAACCGGTTTTTAAGGACTTTGACATTCAGTTCGATTATTTCGTAAAACGTGGAAGAAAGGAAAAGGCTGGAATCGAACCCAGAACCCCACAGTTTACTTGTTTGGCAGGTGACCGTCTTAACCATCATGCCACCTTCCGTCTTGGGTACTAACAAAATGTGTGGTCTGACCAGATTCACACGCCCACAAAAGACGATAGGCATTGTCAGATTTAGAATCGTTGTCTTGCGATTTGCAAGTCGGCAAGTTAGCAAGATTTGCAATGGGGACGGGGTAAGTCAGTGGTCACAGCACTTGCTTTCCCCAATACAAGTTACTGTTAAGCAGCATCGAGTGTGGTTACCAAGTGGATGGGTGACTGTTTGCATGCCCTGGCTTCAGTACAGTCCCTCCAGTTCTCCCAGCTGTAAATGGGTACCTGCCCTCTTTAGGGTCAGGGAAGGTAAAGCAGCGAGGGAGAGGAGATGGGCGCCGCCCTCAACATGCTGGCCCCTAGAGGAGCTGAGGTCTCTGATGCCTCGCTCCCCTACGACCGCCTAGGTTATGGGACACCTTTACCTTTATACTTTTACATTAGCAAAGGGGAAGGTTTGTGAGTTTCCAAAGGAAGTTTCCTGTCCCGGGGAAGAGTTTTTATATCCGATTAGCCTGTCCACTTAACGACAAAAACAACTTCACGACACAATGCATACACACACGCACGCACACGCACACATACACGCACACACACACGCACGCACGCACGCACATACACACACGCACACTCACACACACGCATGCACGCGCGCGCTCACAGACACAAACACACACACACAGACACAAAGACACACACACACACACACGCACGCACAAACACACACAGACACACACACAGACATACACACAGACATACACACAGACATACACACAGACATACACACACACACACACACACACACACACACACACACACACACACACACACACACACACACACACACAGGTTTGTTTACTTCAATCTATCTCTCTATCGACTTGTCCTTAGAATTATTGTTGGTTTGGTTATTTATTGTTATGAAACTCTGTGTGTGTGTGTGTGTGTGTGTGTGTGTGTGTGTGTGTGTGTGTGTGTGTGTGTGTGTGTGTGTGTGTGTGTGCGCGCGCGTGTGTGTGTGTGTGTGTGCGCGTGTGTGAGCGCGTGCGTGCGTGCGTGCATGCGTGTGTGTGTGCGTATGTGTGTGTGTGAGTGTTTGTGTGTGTGTGTGCGTATGTGTGGTGTGTGTGTTTTGTGTATATAGATTACGTGCGTGTGTGCGTGCATGCGTGCGTGCGTGTATTTGTGTGTGTGTGTGTGTGTGTGTGTGTGTGTGTGTGTGTGTGTGTGTGTGTGTGTGTGTGTGTGTTGGGGAGGGGGAGATACAGAAAAGAAGAGGGGAGAAGGAGGGGGTGGGGAGGGGGGTAACACGGAAGATTAGTGATGGGGAAACAATACTTGAATGTTTTGCATCCTTCTGTAAGTTGTGTGTACATAACGTGTCGTTTTCCGTTTTAAGTTTTCGGTTTTGGGTTAACTGGTTGCTTGATTTGACCAAAAGCTTGGTTGGTCGGCTGGCTAGCTGACTGGTTGATTGGTTGGTTGGCTGGTCAGTCACGTGGTTGGTGGGTTGGTTGATTGCTCGAGTTTTGTGTGTGTGTACGTGATTGCTTGCTTTATTTCTTAACTGGCTCAGTGGTTTGTTAATTGTTTACCCTATTATCAAATGGTGGTTAGTTGTTGTTGTTGTTGTTGTTGTTGTTGTTGTTGTTGTTGTTGTTATTATTATTATTATTATTATTATTTTGTTATCGGTTTTACTACTACTACTACTACTACTACTACTACTACTACTACTACTACTACTACTACTACTTACTATTATTATTATTATTATTATTATTATTATTATTATTATTATTATTATTATTACATTGCTGTTTTGCTCCTCAGCTAGAGCTCCAAACATTCACCAATTATAAGATTTTGTGTATGTGACCCGACCGTTAGCCCGCCATTTAGGTAGCCACATTCCAACTGCAGCGATGATGACAGTCTAAACACATCACCAGTGTGCACGCATCGTTTTCAGAAATGTTGTCTTCGATTCTTACCAGCACACAATGGTCTACTCTTCCGAAACGCTGAGCAGGTTTTTAACGTGTGCGTAAGATGTCTGCATGCATGCGTGTCGTACACGGGACCTCGGTTTATAGTTTCACCCGAAAGATTTGAAGGGGAGTTAAGTCAGATCCCATGTGAATCCCAAGGAGGAAAATCCCTTCAAATAACGGGAACCTCTGTGTAGAACTGAACCCACGCTCTACACAATACTGTCAGATTATACAGCTTTAACACTGGGGACTACTGGCCTCTTCTGCCCCCCACCCCCCCCCCCAAAAAAAAAAAAAAAAAAAAAGAAAAAAAAAAAAGAAGAAGTCTATACTACAATAACAAGACAAAAATATAAAGGTGTCCCATGACCTACGTGGTCGTTAGGGAATGAGGTGTCAGAGAACTCAGCTTCTCCAGGGGCCAGCATTTTAAGAGCGGTGCCCTTCTCCTCTCCATCGCTGCTTTACCCTCCTTCCCTGTACTGAAGCCAAGGCGCGCAAATGGTCACCCGTCCGTCCACAAGGTGACCACACTCAATTCAATGCTGCTTAACCTTAGCTTGGGGAGAGCGAGTGCTCTGACCACTGAGCTATCCCCCCCCCCTCCGATAATAAGAAAGTAACAACAGCAGCAGCAACAGCAACAGCAGCAACAGCAACAGCAATAACAACAACAAACTACGAAAATTTCTATGTTGCTTGTTTTGTTTTGTTTTGTTAATTGGCTAGCTAATTGGTTGAATTATTGGCTTTAGGTTAGGCTTAATTAATTAAGGGCTAGGCTCAAAAAGTAGGTTAACTCTTATCGCTAATTAGAGGATAGTCAGTCATCGCTTGTTTCTATCGTTTGTTTTTGTTGTTGTTCTACTTTTTCAAAAAAAAAAAAAAGGAAGAAAAAAACAACAACAGATAATTAAGGATATCCCGTTGAAGGTCGTTTATGCAGCCTAGGAGGGGATAAACTTAATTAATCTCTTTGTAATCAAAAGGAGACGAAGAGGCAGACAGAGAAAACAATGGGAAGACGACATCAGAGAGTGGAGTACAGGCCTTGGGTGGAACGATCTACTACGGGAGGGCCGAGGACCGTGGGGAGTGGAGGAAGCTGGTTGCAAAATCTTCAGTTGTTCCCCCCACGGTCCACAGAACTACGGGACAGGTGAAAGGTGAAGGTGAATCAAAAGGACTGGACTGGACTGGACTGGACTGGACTGGACTGGGATGGGAGAGAGCGAGCGAAAGAGAGAGAGAGAGAGAGAGAGGAGAGAGAGAGAGAGAGAGAGAGAGAGAGAGAGAGGAGAGAGAGAGAGAGAGAGAGAGAGAGAGAGAGAGAGAGAGAGAGAGAAAACTTTGAAAACTTTGAAAACTTTCTTTATTCAAAGAGGGTAATAGAATAAGCAAAGATTGCTTTTTTACATCCAGCCCTCGGAAAAGACTCCCCCCCCACCTCCCCCCCCAACACACCCAAAACAAAAGATAAACAAGCAAACAAAACCCCAACAATATACATGAAAAGTTGCAAATGCACACAATATGAAAATAGATAATGAAAATACTTTCGAACGAACAAGCAAATACTAAATACAAAGGGTACAGAAAAATCAATTTCAAGATTCATGAGAGAGAGAGAGAGAGAGGGGAGAGAGAGAGAGAGAGTGAGAGAGAGAGAGAGAGAGAGAGAGAGAGAGAGAGAGAGAGAGAGAGAGAGAGAGAGAGAGAGGAGAGAGAGAGAAATGAACGAATGAATGAATGAGTATTTAAAGAGGGTAATGGCATAAGAAAACGTGCCTTTTTATAACCACCCTTCTGGGTGAAAAAGGAAGAAAATAAAAGAAAGGCATAGCAATAACAAACAAACTGCACATATACATTGTATGAGTGAAGAAAAAAGAAAAATAATCCATAACATCATCCAAATACAAGAAACATTTTCTATGCTTATGCTTTATCTTTTACAAAATGAGAGAACAAAATCACAAAATCAGATTAGAAAATAAGAAATATGATTGACTAGAGAGTAGAGTAGAGTAGAGTAGAGTAGAGTAGAGTAGAGTAGAGTAGAGTAGAGTAGAGTAGAGTAGAGTAGAGTAGAGTAGAGTACTGTAGAGTAGAGCAGAGCAGAGTAGAGTAGAGACTGACAGAGAAGGGATAGACAGGCAGATGAGAGATAGAATACAGACAGACGGACAGACTAAAGACACTCAGTTTCACAGGCAGGCAGACAGACAGACATACAGACAGACAGACAGACAGAGAATGACAGACAGCTGATAAAAAGACATATGTAAAACATGATTAAATGAAGTCATGGCAAACCATGACTGACATTTTGTCCGATAACAAGAAAACAATATGCTTTTTTTTTTTCTTTTTTTTTTTATAAGACAAGATCAACAGCCAGTCTCTGTCAGCCTTTCATTCATAAGAAAATGTTTCAATGATTTTTTAAAGTTTAGCATAGAAGATACACTTTTTAGGGATGCTGGCAGGTTATTCCAGTAAGTGCCACCGCTATATACAAGACTACTTTTAAACAGATCTATTCTTGGTTTTGGCACAGTAAGTTTATGTGAATGACGATATGTATTTATTTGAAAATGTTTTGCCAGAGTGGGCGGTGCATTTCCATACACTATTCTGTGCATCATTAAAGCTTTGTTGTATTCCAACTGCAATTTAAATGGCAAAATACCAACTGATTTATAGTCCACGGAAGTTAATGAGCTTGATTTCAATAGAATAAGTTTAATGGCACGCTTGTATAATCTAATCAGAGGTTTTAATGTATTTGCACTTGCAGAATCCCACAAGGTTGATGCGTATTCTATAACAGAACTTATGTGTGCATGGAAAAACTGTTTTCTAGTGCTAAGATTAAGGAAATGTTTTATTTTGGATAACTGAAACACCTTTTGAGATACAACTTTACTTAGATTGGCGATGTGGTCTTGCCATGAAAGATTATGATCAATAATGATTCCTAGCACCTTGTGGAAATTTACTTCTTCAATTTTTTCACCTGAAACATTTATAGGGAACATAGAAGAGATCTGATTCTGTCGCTTTTGTCTGGTTGTTATACACATACATTTAGTCTTTATTGGATTAAGGGACATGTGATTTAGTTCTGCCCATCTGGTAAGCTGATATATATTGTCTTGGAGATTAGATGACAAAATTTGTAAGGAATGATTTTCAGCATAAACTGAATTGTCATCTGCAAATAATTCACAACAAGCATTCATGTACAATGGTAAATCATTAATATATATAGAGAAAAGTATAGGACCCAGAACTGAACCTTGGGGAACACCATTTGTCACTGTGAGAAAATCAGACTGAGACTTTCCAACAAAGACTGACTGTTGTCTATCTGATAAAAATGATTCAAAAAATTGAAAGGTATTCTTTGATATTCTATATAGGTGTAGTTTCTTTAACAAAAGTGTGTGGTTTATCACATCGAAAGCCTTTGCAAAATCGGCGAAGACAACTCCGGTAAACATATTGTTATTAATATTCAGAAGCCATTTGTCTACCATATTTATCAGAGCCGTGTGACATGAATGTTTTTTTCTGAAACCTGATTGACTTGGATTGATTAGGTCATATTTTTCTAAATGTAAAAGTAAAGATTTTTTAACATGCTTTTCTAAAGGCTTTGATAAGATAGACAAAATTGATATCGGCCTGTAATTCGATGGGTCATCTGATGCGCCAGATTTAAAGAGAGGAATTACTTTAGCCTTTTTAAAATGAGAAGGAAAATAAGCTTTGTCAATACAAAGATTATAAATATAGGTAAGGGTGTCTGCTATTACAGGCGCAGCAATTTTAAAATTTTAAGAGAGAGAGAGAGAGAGACAGAGACAGAGACAGAGAGACAGAGAGAGACAGAGAGACAGAGAGACAGAGAGAGAGAGACAGAGAGAGAGAGACAGAGAGAGAGAGAAGGCAAATCTTTTATTCAAGGATAATAGATAAGCACATGTGCTTTTTTACATCCAGACCCAGAGAGAGAGAGAGAGAGAGAGAGAGAGAGAGAGAGAGAGAGAGAGAGAGAGAGAGAGAGAGAGAGAGAGAGAGAGAGAGAGAGAGAGAGAGAGAGAGAGAGTAACGATATTTATATATTTATTCAAGAAAGGCCATGATCCCATTTGAAGGGGTTTACAAAACAAACAACAACAACAACAACAAAAACGCTTGTAACAATGATATACACAAGCACACACAAACATATTCGTGCAACTAACTAAAATGCAATAGGTACACACACAGTTACACTGTTTTCTGTGTTATGAGATCAAACTACTTCTCCCTTTCAAAGATATTTTCTTTAATTTATTCTTTTATGTCTTATTTATTCTTTTATATCGAGAATAATGGAATAAGCATTCATTTGCTTATTTACATCCAGTCCCCGTGTGTATGCAGTTTTGTAAACCTTGTCATCTGTTCCCACCGGCACACAATGGCCTACTCCTACGAAAAGCGGAACAGGATTTAACGTGTTCGCAAGATGTTCTGCGTGCGTTTGCACACTGGGCCTCGATTTTTAGTCTCTTCCGAAGGACTTTTGGGGAGAAAGATACATAGCAAGATTTTTCATAACATTTTCATCAGACAGAATCAAAATCATTCTAAAGTGAGCTGGTCTGCGGTAATATTTTTTTTCAGGAATATATTCTCTTCTTAAAGCATCCAGAACTGGACAAGGGAAAAAGTTAAATGGACTTGACCCTCTTTCTCAATTCTACACCAAGGGCAAATCAAGTTTTTAAAGAAAGGAAGAGAGAGAAAGAGAAATGGAGAGAAGAAAATAGGGACGGCGTGGTAAAGAAGGAAAGAATGAAAGAAAGACAGAGAGAGAAAGAAAGAAAGAAAGAAAGAAAGCAAAGAACATCCTGAAAACAAAAGAAAAATGCAAAGAGAAAGAACGAAAATAGACCCCCCCCCAAAAAAACAAAAACAAAAAAAACCAACCCCCCCCCCCACCCCCCCCAACCAAACAAAAAAAACACACACAAAAAACCCTGACAGAAGAAGACCCCCCTCCCCCCCAAAAAAAAAAGAAAACCTGCAAAATAAAAGATAAAGAAACAGCCCCCCCCCCTGAACCCCCCACGCCCCAAAAAAGGAGAGAAAAAAAGAAAAGAAAAGAAAGCAGAAAGAAAGATAAATCAAACAAATAAACGAAGATAAAAACCCCTAACAAACTCCAAAACATTATTCCTGTTAAACACCCCCCCCCCCTCCCCCAAGAATGTCACACCCGTCACGATGGATGACGACAAAGGCACACGGACACGCACGCATGCGCACAAACGCCAGCCGGATATTTCCGGAAATACCAGAGCGCTCTCTCAACTACTTCGCCTCCGTAATCTTACAGCCTCTTCTTTTGGGGTTTTTTGTTTTTCCCCCAGTCGCAATTTAAAAACTGCTATGGCAATCTTTCGTGTCAAAAGGAGTCGTCATTTAATTTTTTTTTTTTTTTTTTTAGCGTATTTACCAGTACGTGAAACATGACGCAAGAGATCTAGAACAAAATTCATTCGTTATGCGGATAGACGTGCGTTGATGATGATGATGATGATGATGATGATGATGATGATGATGATGATGATGATGAAGAAGAAGAAGAAGAAGAAGAAGAAGAAGAAGAAGAAGAAGAAGAAGAAGAAGAAGAAGGAGAAGGAGAAGAAAAAGAAGAAGAAGAAGAAGAAGAAAGAAGAAGAAGAAGAAGAAGAAGAAGAAGAAGAAATTTTCGAAGAAGAAGAAGAAGAAGAGAGAAGAAGAAGAAGAAGAAGAAGAAGAAGAAGAAAGAAATTTTCGAAAAAAGAAGAAGAAAAGAAGAAGAAGAAGAAGAAGAGAAGAAGAAGAAGAAGAAGAAGAAGAAGAAGAAGAAGAAGAAGAAAAGGAAGAAGAAGAAAAGGAAGAAGAAGAAGGACACCAAAAGAACAAGAACAAGAACAAGAAGGGGGATTTTTTTTTATCAGAAGAAGTAGAAAACGAAGAACAAAACTTGAAAATGTATTGAGTTGAGTACCGCTTTGAGAGACTTTCGCCAAATCTGTATTCAATATAAAAGCATTAAAAACACATAGCAGTAGCACACATCTCCTGTCTCTCTGTCTCTCTCTGTCTCTCTCTGTTAGAAGCACCATACATCGAGGCCTTGTTATAATCATTGCGTTAAAATAAAATTCGCCGCCGACGAGAGTGTCTATAATGACTATGAAAGGAATCTAATTACAATACTGTTTGTTGTTTTTGAATGTGTTGCAGACCGGCTGAAAACAATACCAGTATATTCTTTTTCGTCACAGGCTACAGCTCTTAAGTTCAATGGTGAGATTTTGTGTATGCCACCGTTTTCGTCCACCATTAAGGTAGCCAAATTCTGACTTTGGGGAGACAAAACATAAATAAAAGAATAATGATTATTACTATGATGATGGCGACAGAAGCAGCAGGAACAAGATCAACAGCAACAACAACAACACAACGATGACAACAGGGGTGATGATAATAATAATAACTACAACAACACTAATTACAATGACAAAACGACAACCACACACTCTCTCTCTCTCTCTCTCTCTCTCTCTCTCTCTCCTCTCTCTCTCTCTCTCTCTCTCTCTCTCTCTCTCTCTCTCTCTCATCCTTCGGATGAGACTATAAACTAGGGCCCCGTGTGCGAACGCGCGCAGAACATCTTGCGCACACGTTAAATCCTGTTCCCCTTTTCGGAAGAGTAGGTCATTGTGTGCCGGTGGGAACAGATGACAAGATTTACAAAACTGCATACACACAGGGACTTGATGTAAAAGAAAAAAAGCACATGAGTGCTTATTCCATTATTCTCGATATAAAAGAATCTCTCTCTCTCTCTCTCTCTCTCTCTCTCTCTCTCTCTCTCTCTCTCTCTCTCTCTCTCTCTCTCTCTCACTCACTCACTCACTCACTCACTCAAAATGATGGTCTTTTGACGCGAACATTTTCCTATCGCACATTGCGCCTTAGTCAGGAAATTCCCGACTAAGGCACAATTTAATACCAGACCACCAGCGCTACCAGTCCAAACCGGTTTTGTGGCGTGCCCTTTGA
>JASPKP010000669.1:0-39004 GCA_030674155.1 Stramonita haemastoma
AAACAGAATATAAGTACATAACGGGATATTTTAAAACGCTTTTTATTCATTTTCCCCCCAAAATGTCTTCTATTATTTTACTTGTCATCAAAGCACAGCAGTGCAGCACTTAAGCTGACAATGTTCAAGGGCAATATTTTTTTATGGAAGGACATGATCTAATGTAAAATGTGTCTATGTATTACACTAAGATCAAATGAATGTGTACTTGAGTTTGTAAATTTCATTTTTCGTATTTCCCTTGATTCTTGTGGGACAGAGCCTGCAAATGTTTTGCAGGCAATTAAAAAAAGAAATCTGATCAAATAAACATTTGAAAAAGATACTCGTGGCATAACCGAAATTTTTGAAAACTTGTATTTTTCTGTAGTAGTGTCCGTTTAAAAAAAAATCCAAGAAAACAGTGTTACAAGGTATGTTAACTTTTTCCATGAAGGCTTTTTTTCTTTTTTTTAAAGGGATTTAATGAAATATTACTCTATTAAAATACAGGAGTCCCAACTTTAATAATTATCAAATTTGTAGGACAACAGTGGTAATAGTTCCTGATCTTTTTCAAACTTATTTTTCAAATTATTCTTAATGATTGGTTGTAAAAAAATTTTTCCAAGTCTGCTTTGTAGGACTTGCAATGGTTTGGTAAAGGTTTTCCTCCAGTGAATCAGATCAAAAGATTAAGAACAATATAATAAAAATATTTTCAAAATTATCTGCCCCTTGGGGCAAACTGGCAGTGCTTTGTACTTTTTTCCAATGAAATAAATAAAACTTTTTGGAAAGTTAGTAAAAGCGTCCTTAAGAATAGGCTATTGAGTAGCCATTGATTTTGGCTCAAGTAGAAAATTATGTACCAAAAATTTTTGTGCAAAGTCAGCACATCAAGTTTTAATATAGGTTTTGCTATTAGTTAAAAAGTGGTAACATGTTTCACAGTATTAAGAAGCAGTGGTGATTTTCCAATGGTATATCATTCATAACTTATTTGTGGTATCAAGTTCATCAGATTCATGAAAGCATACGCTTTTTCTAAAAAGTTTAATTTGACAAAGCAAACCTTTAATTTTTTCAATAGTGATTTGGTGTGCGTGTGTGTTCTGTGCTGTGCTGTGCTGTGCTGTGCTGTGTGTGTGTGTGTGTGTGTGTGTGTGTGTGTGTGTGTGTGTGTGTGTGTGTGTGTGCGTGCGTGCGTGTATGTGTGTGTGTGTGTATGTGTGTGTTGGGGGGGCAGTTGTAGGGAGGAGACATTATTATAGTAAAAAAAAGTACAAAAGAAAAGGTGTGTTTAGGAAGACTATGGAAGCACATTCACAGCAGTGAGGAAAGAATAAAGAGCTAGCTTATAGCTTTTTTTCCCGAGAGTTCATTTTGAGCTATTTAAATGGATGCAACCTATTAAAATATTTTGGCTTGAAATCACTTTGATAAGAAGAAAGGCTGTAGGAGGATTTAGACATTCACCTATCTCACAAGTAAACCACAGGGTTCTGGATTCGATTCCTAGCTTTGTCATTTCTTCCGAGTTTGAGGAAAAAATTTAGATAAATGTCAAGTCTTAATTAAAGAGGACTCTAGACCAGTTTGAAACCGTGTGTTTTCGGACTTGTATCAAAAGAACCCACGACAGTTGAAAATCGGAAAGAGCAGGGAGGTACCTCGCTTCTCTTTTGGTAAATTTGATAGGTTAAATTCTCAACTGAATCCCCGAAGTGGGATTACAGCTACCTTAATGGGGAAGGAAAAATGGCCGCATATGCAAAAAATCTCACCACTAGCGAACCTCGGAGCCCTAGCAAAGTAAGAAGACAGAAAATCAGTTTGATAACCGGGAAAAAAACGGAAATTTGCGGACAGCCTTAGCGGCTTAATCTGATTTTGATTTAAAACTTTATGCTATTTCGAGCTTCGTGCCATTGTGTCTACAGCTACATACCACTTGTCTACGAACTTTTGTGTCCACATGCATTCTAACATTCAGACCGACCAGCTGACAGACAGCCCTTGCATGCTTTCAACTTGTTGAGACTAATCCTAACACTAACCTCAACCTTAACCCTGGCCCACATGTGGACACAAAAGGCAGGTAGGCAACATGGTTAGAATGCTGACACTGACTGGCTACACATTGTTTGATGAGAGGATGGGCGCTAGAAATTTCGCGAAAAAAATAGGAAAGGAGGAGAAGGGGGGTTGTTGGAATGTTCTTGTATATAAGGATGAGGAAAGAGTTGCAATGACTGGAAATTGGGGGTAGGCAGTCATATTTTTGGATTTAATACGTAGAAGTGGTGTTGACGGGGAGCTTTTAGAAGCGGTTTATTTTGAAAAGTATTGATTTCAACGTCTTTAACATTCAAAAACAAAAGATGGTGTTGGTCTTACAATGCATTTTTAAATGATTTGAAGGGTCTGTTAAGAACTGAATGTCGAGTACTTTGAAAAAAAAAGTATCGAAAATGTCGAGCCTTTTGAAGACTTTAAATCAGTCAAATCCAGGTACTTACGGACTTATGAAAAGAACCCACAGTAGTTGATAATTCGAAAGGGTAGTGAGGTACCTCCCGACTCTACTGGTAAATTTGATGGGATATATTCCCAACTGTATCCCCTAATCGAATTATGGCTACCTAAATGGTGGGAGTAAAACGGTCTCATAGGCAAAATAAATTTCACCATTGGACCTCGGGACCCAAGTCAAGAGACAGAAAAAATCACTTTAATGATAGAAAACCCAACTGGGAATTGAAAAAAGGGGCGCTGGTTTTAAAATATTTTTGAATAATCATTGGAGGAAAATACTACGACTAAAGGAATCCATTACAGGGAAGGGGCATTATCAAAGTAGAGAGCACGTTCAGGTCAGTGTGTGTGTGTCAAATTCATTCAAACAGTAATCTTATTTCAAGATGGTATATTGAATAAGCAAAACATTTGCTTTTTTGTCTAGCCATCTAAGGGGAAAATATAGACCAAAAAAAATCAAACCTTATAGAAAAGGACGTGCGTGTGTGTTGTGTTGTGTGTTGTGTTGTGCTCTGTGTGTGTGTACTCATATACTGCATTTAGTTTTAATTATTCCCATGATCACCTGATATCACCATTTCTCCATATCCCAAAAAGAGTAAAAGAAATATAACCCTTTCTCCATACCCAAATAAGGAGCAAAATAAATATTCACCCATCTTCCATACCCAAATGAGCAAAATAAATATTCACCCTTCCTACATATCCCAACAAGAGCAAAAGAAATAGTTCCCCTTTCTCCATGCCCCAACAAGAGCAAAAGAAATAGTTCCCCTTTCTCCATGCCCCAACAAGAGCAAAAGAAATAGTCCCCCTTTCTCCATGCCCCAGCAAGAGCAAAAGAAATAGTCCCCCTTTCTCCATACTCCAACAAGAGCAAAAGAAATAGTCCCCTTTCTCCATGCCCCAACAAGAGCAAAAGAAATAGTCCCCCTTTCTCCATGCCCCAAAAAGAGCAAAAGAAATAGTCCCCCTTTCTCCATACCCAAATAGGAGCGAAAGAAATGCTGTTTAAACTGATGAATTTGTACTGCTGGAAAATTTCTTGAATGGTATACCGCAGGTGTCTATCACCAATGTACCCTATATTGTGCAACCAACAGAAAAGCTGCATACCCTTTTGTGTGTATGAACCTTTATAATGTTTTTTGTTGGTTTTTTTTTGGAGGGGGGTGTTATTATGTGGAAAAAAATCTACTGAAATAGCATGTGTGTGTGTGGTTTATAGAAAACTTTAGAATTTCTGGATTTTCAATCTGCAACCAACATGACTTTTAAAAAGCTCACAATCATTTTGGAAAGGATGGATATCTAGGAAGAATAAAAATGTCGCATTAGAAAAGCCCAAACCTATGTACACACTTTTGCCTTACAAAAAGCAGTTTCCCGTATTTGACAAAATCCGTAAGAAAACATTTTTGCCTTTCATTATAAAATGCGTGCAAGATTGCTGCCATCTGGTATTGGTGTACTGTTACCTTATTTCCTTTTTGCCTGTTACTTTGCCATAGGTCAAAGACATGCTCATTACCCAGGTATTGTCACTCCCAGTCCATTAATAGACCACTCCATCTGCATTCCTTAGCAGTATATTTCCATTGCCAACACAATGTGCCTTTGTTACAGCCTTTATTTTTGTGTCAAATCTGAAAAGTGGGAGAACATGTCGGAGGCTTCATCATGTTTAATATAAAAAAAACAACAGACCGAAAGTTTAAAAAAAACAAAACAAACCCGGAAATTGGAAAATATTTGCAGACCCCACAATATAAAAAAAAATGTTAAGCAAGACTGAAGATGAAAATGTTTGGCAAAACATTGCATAGATCAGTACTCATTGTATTATAATTACTTGTCTGCTTTTTTGTGCATTGAACGTTTGTACTATTTGTTATGTCCATTTTCCCAGTGAGCAAATGTAAGAAAGTAGTAGAGTACTTCACTGCAGTAGTGCTGGAGAGAGAGAGAGAGAGAGAGAGAGAGAGAGAGAGAGAGAGAGAGAGAGAGAGCACTGAATACTGAAATTAATTGCACATCGGCCGATGAATTTATGTGAGATTCTTAGATGGTTTTGCATGGCATCTGGTGAATTTGTTATAAAGTTTACGCGCTCCACTTTGTTTGGTGCTTGCTTCCCCTATTTAGTAGTATTCCGGAGTCAAAAGTAAAGTTTTATGTACATTGTGTAAAAATGTACTGCATTGAGAAGCTGGGTTTTAGTTTTTTACTCTGCAAATGTAGAATTATATTCCCTTGTTTCGTGCATTTTCAAAACGACCCTGCACAAAACTAAAAAAAATGAATGCTTTAATATTGAAGTTTAGAATGTAGGTGGTGATCACACACCATTGACACTTGACTTTCGAACTCACTTGTTCTAAGACGAATGCAAGTTTAAGAAAACTCCTATCTTCTAAGAGCTGTTTTGCACGTACTCAATCAGGGTTTGCTTTCTGGCTGTAAAAATAACATGGATGGATTTAAGCTTTTTGCCATCTGTGCTTTGAAAGCATATTGGAATGAACACATTGTTGTGGTCTGGAATATTTCAAATTGTGTAATTCAAAAGCAAACAAAAGTCAGCTAATCGGTCATGTGTCACTGCTGGTCAGAGCATTGGGAAAAGCCTACCTCCCCCTTCAGCCAAAAACAACAAATACAGCAAAAGAAAAAGGTTTAGAATGACAGTTTTTTTTCTCAATGATGAAAGGGAATACAAATATGCGTGAAAATTATGACCAAAAATAAAACGTGTACTTGACTAAGGTCTTTGTTCCGGGTTTTACTGAATGACCGACTGTTTTTAAATGTAGAGTATGTGCATAAGATCTCCATAGCATAATCTTTGATCTGTACTCCCCCCTCTCTTTGTCTGTCTGTCTGTCTGTTAGCATGTCTGTCTCTCTCTCTCTCGTATGTGGGGCGTGCACACACGCACACACGCACACACACACGCACGCACGCACGCACGCACGCACGCGCAAATCTTTTTGAATGTTAATGTAATTTTTTTTTCGTTTCTAGTAAGATGTCTTGATTAAAAAAAAAAATGCATTGCTTATTTAAAGTACAATCTGGATATAGTTTGACTTTGAAGCACACACTCGCGCGCGCGTGTAATATCACAAATAGTTGATAGACGTAAAATCTAAAGAACGAACGAACGAACGAACGAACGAACGAACACACACACACCACACACACACACACACACAACACACACACACACACACACACACACACACACAACACACAGCACAATCTAGAAAACGCTACAAGCTCATTTAAAACCGTGTACCCACAAAAACAAAAGCACGCGAGCAATACCAAATAACAAAAAGTCAATGAAATCGATGAATAAGTGAAATACATAAGAGAAAATGAAATAAAAATCATTTCATAATTTAGTGTACAGAGTCCCCACTTTAATGTTTTCTTTGCTTTCACCCCTTTCACATCAACCCTGATGATGTTAATACATTAGAAAAGCAATCGAAATCGTTTTCATTCATAAACAAAAACAAATACAAGACATGGAAGGTGGTATAGTTAAGTCGAGTGTTCAGTGTTAAGCTCGTAATCTCTCTCTCTCTCTACTCTCTCTCTCTCTCTCTCTCTCTCCTCCTCTCTCTCTCTCTCTCTCCTCTCCTCTCTCTCTCTCTCTCTCTCTCTCTTAAAAGACAAATTCCCAATGAATCATTCCAGAAATACGGTAAAGCCAAGTGTCCCAATCCCAAGAATAGACTTGTTCAAAACTAGCTTACTATACTCAGGCCCTACGCTATGGAACTCCCTTCCTGACCCAATTAAACAGCATCAATCATTAACAACCTTAAAAACTCACCTTCTAATCTACTTGATGAATCAAAAATAACAAACCACACTTTCCCCTCTCCAACTATCTGCCCTCTCCCTCCTCACTTCTCTCAGATTATGATGATCTTATGACTATAATCATAAGACTAAGTGAGGTGTGTGTGTGTGTGTGTGTGTGTGTGTGTGTGTGTGTGTGTGTGTGTATGTGTATGTGTGTGTATGTGTGTGTGTGTTTTGTGTGTGTATGTGTGTATGTGTGTGTGTGAGTGTAAGTTAGGGTTTTTTTTTGTTAAAAACTGTGCTTTATGGGACTTATTTTGATAATAGATGGCAGGATTGATGTTTTCAGTCATTTAACCTCATCATATTCTCATGCTTGCTCTTTAATTATTATTACTATTATTATTATTTTTTTTTTTTGCTTTGATTGGTTTTTGTTTGTTTTTTTTGTACTCAAATCAAATTCTTCATTTATTCTTACTTCATATTTTCGTTTCTGAATGAGTGCCTTTTTATAACATTACCTTAATATTGTATCTCTGTCTTATTTCTTACCTGTTGTACCCTTTATCAAAATCTTATGTTTTATGGGACATATTTTGATGATAGATGGTGGTGGATTGATGTTTTCAGTCATCTAACTTCATCATATTCTCATGTTTGATCTATAATCATTGCACCTTTTTTTTTGTTTGTTTGTTTGTTTTTGTTTTGTGTTGTTTTGTTGTTTTTGTTGTTGTTTTTTTGTTTGTTTCTTTGTTTTTTTGTTTTTTTTGTTTCTTTGTTTGTTTGTTTGCTTGTTTATTATTCAAATCAAAATCATCATTGATTCTTACTTCTTATTTTCGTTTCTGAATGAGTGCCTTTTTTTTTTATAACATTACCTTAATATTGTATCTCTGTCTTATTCTTACCTGTTGTTTGATACTTGGTGTGGTTTGCTCTTGGTAATTGGATCATTATAATTGTTCTTGTTTTAGTTGAGGCTGTCTTTTTATCTTGATGTTATCCCTGAAAGGGGCGGGGACTGGATGTAAAAAAGCACATGAGTGCTTATCTATTATCCTCGAATAAAAGAATTTTGCCTTGCCTTGCCTTGCCTTGTCTGTGTGTGTGTGTGTGTGTGTGTGTGTGTGTGTGTGTGTGTGTGTGTGTGTGTGTGTGTGTTGCGTATGTAAATGTTTCACATATATTTTATAATATAATCGTAACTGATTTTAAGAATGATTTTCACTTATATATACATTATATATATATATATATATATTTTTTTTTAATTCTCCCTGAATGTCTCGGCTATTGTCTAAACATGTTTATCATCCATATTGAGATTTTTTTCATATTTTGTACTCTGTATTATAATAATCACGTGTGTCGATTTTTGTGTGTGTAAACTTTTGTTTAATGTTTTTAAGAAACCTGAGTAACTATGTTAGTCATGGTTACGATAGGATCATGAACATAATTTTATAACTATTATCATAATATTGATTGAGGTATTAGAGTATATGTTTTAAATAATGATGTGCCTTATAGTGGATAGATTACTCTTATGTTTTGTTGTACGATTTCATTTAGAATTCAAGGCATATAAATATTTCCCTTAGAATCAAGTTATTGATGACATGCACGAGAACCTGTAAAGTGTGTGTGTGTGTGTGTGTGTGTGTGTGTGTGTGTGTGTGTGTGTGTGTGTGTGTGTGTGTGTGTGTGTGTGTGTGTGTGTGTGTGTGTGAATGATTACCCAAATTATCAAAATGTGACTATATCTATATGACTTATTTTGTTGATAGATGGTTGTTGAAAAAAACCCTTATCAGTTTTTGCAGAAAAGTACAATGCGTGAATAATAATAATAATTATGCCGAGCATGCAATTTTTGACCCGGAGAAAGATGGGCTCTGTGGGGCCTAGATCATCCAAGACAAAGTGTCTGAAAGTTTCAGTGTGGTTCTCCACACATTTCTACAAGAGAAGTGAAGATTTTTTTTTTAAATGATCGCAGGAAAAGCATTTTGTTGATAGCGAATCCCCATATCTTACCTTCGATATCCCTGATTTCGGAGTCTCATTCCGATTCCCCGAGCGTTGTGGCAAAAAGACAAAGTAAGGGAGCAAAATGTGTATATACATACTCACATCTGTTGTCCAAGTTCTGTCCCATAGATAGCATGGTGGGATTGATGTAGGCCTGTCTCTCCGGAGATGTTGGGTTTTCTTTCGTTTTTTTAAAAACAATATTAAAAAAACAAACACATTTTAAGTGTTAAAACTACACAGCTTGCAGCTGTGTAAGTTAGTACGTATTATATTATGCAGCAATATGATGCACCAGGGCAAAGTGCAGGGTCGCTGCCACATGCGCGCGAACAAACAAACACACTGATAAATACCAGCGCGCGCGAGCGTGCCCGCACGCATACCCACACCCCGCCCAAAAAAAGGTGCCGTTTTGAGCACAGATGTCAGCGAAAGAGCCGTTTTTAGCCCCGTCCAACCCGCACTATTGCACGGTAAAAGACACCAGGGCACCAAGACAATATCGCACTGTATACATACACCCTCTCCCTTCATCTTGGATAGATGTGGCGCCGGATTTGTGGCGACACGAGAGCCCCGAAGAGCAAAGAAAGCTAGTTTGTGTGAAGGAAAGCTGATAAGTGTACGCGACAAAAAGTAAGGCTTGCGCACAAGAATAATGACAATATACAGCAATATGATGCACCAGGGCAAAGTGGAGGGTCGCCGCCACATGTGCACACACAAACAAACACACTGATAAGTACCAGCGCCCGCACGCGTGCGTGCACGCATACCCACTACCCACGCCCGAAAAAGGTGCCGTTTTGAGCACAGATGCCAGCCAAAGAGCCGTTTACAGCCCCGTACAACCCCAACTTTTGCACGGTAAAAGATTCCACGGCACCAAGACAGTATCGTACTGTATGCATACACCCTCTCCCACAATTTTCGATAGATGTGGCGCCGAATTTGTGGCGACACGAGAACCCCGAAGAGCTAAGAAAGCTCGTTTGTGTGAAGGAAAGCGGGTAAGTGTATGCGACAAAAAAACAAGCATTGCGTACAAGAATAATGACAATATACAGCAATATCATGCACACCGAAAAACTGGAGGGTCTCCTCCACATGCGCGCACACAAACAAACACACTGACAAATACGAGCACACGAGCGCGTGCGCGCATGCATACCCACCCCCCTCTACTGAAATGGTGCCGTTTTGCGCTAAGATGCGACCGAAAGAGTCGTTTTCAGCCACATCCGGCCCCGACTTTTGCACGATAAAAGATCCCAGGGCAGCAAGACAATATCGCACTGTATGCATACACTCTCCCCCACCATCTTTGATATGTGTTCCGCCGGACTTGTGGAGACACGAGGGCCCCCAAGAACAATGAAAGCTAGTTTGTCGAAAGGACAGCTGGTAAGAGTACGCCACTAAAAACAAGCTGTGCGCACAAAACTAATGACAATACACAGCAATATCATGCACCAGGGCAAACTGGAGGGTCCCCTCCACATGCCACACAAAAACAAACGCACTGACAAACACAAGCGCACGATCGCGTGCACGCATGCATACCCACCCCACTCCACTGATATGGTGCCGTTTTGCGCTAAGATGGACCGAAAGAACCGCTGTCAGCCCCGTACAGCCCCTACTTTTGCACGGTAAAAGATCCCAGGGCATAAAGACAATATCGCACTGTATGCATACGCTCTCCACAACCATCTTTGATATGTCTGGCGCCGGACTTGTGGCGACACGAGGCCCGCAAGAACGAAGAAAGCTAGTTTGTCGGAAGGAAAACTGGGTACGAGTACGCCACTAAAAAACAAGCTGTGCCAACAAAAATAATGACAATATACAGCAATATTATGCACAACCGAAAAACTGGAGAGTTCGCTCCCCATGCGCACACACCAACAAACGCACTGACAAACACCAGCGCGCGAGCGCGTACGCGTATACATACCCACCCCCGTCCACTAAAATGGTGCTGTTTTCCGCTAAGATGCGATCGATAGAGCCGTATTCAACCCCGTCCGGCCCCTACTTTTGCCCGGTGAAAGAATCCAAGGGCAGCAAGACAATATCGCACTGTATGCATACACTCTCCCCCACCATCTTTGATATGTGTGGCGCCGGATTTGTGGCGACACGAGGGCCCCCAAGAACGAAGAAAGCTAGTTTATCGGAAGGAAAGCTGGTAAGAGTCCGCCACTGAAAACAAGCTGTGCGCACAAATATAATGACAATATACAGCAATATCATTCACCAGGGCAAACTGGAGGGTGCCCTCCACATGCGCGCACACAAACAAACGCAATGACAAACAACAGCGCGCCAGCGCATGCGCGCATGCATAACCATCCCCCTCCACTAAAATGGTGCCGTTTGGGGCTAAGATGCGACGGAAAGAGCCGTTTTCAGCCCCGCCGGCACCGACTTTTGCCCGTAAAAGATCCCAGGGCAGCAACACAATATCGCACTGTATGCATACACTCTCACCACCCATATTTGATATGTGTGGAGCTGGATTTTTGGCGACACGGAGCCTCCCAAAACAAAGAAAGCTAGTTTGTCGGAAGGAAAGCTGGTAAGAGTACGCCACTAAAAACAAGCTGTGAGCAGAAAACTAATGACAATATACAGCCATATCATGCACCAGGGCGAACTTAGAACAAAAAAAAGCTAGTTTGTCGGAAGGAAAGCTGGTATGAGTACGCCACTAAAAACAAGCTGTGCGCAGAAAACTAATGACAAATACAGCAATATCATACACCAGGGCAAACTGGAGGGTCCCCTCCACATGTGCGCACACAAACAAACGCACTGACAAACAACAGCGCGCAAGCGCGTGCGGGCATGCATACCCACCCCACTCCACTAAAATGGTGCCGTTTTGCGCTAACATGCGACCGAAAGAGCCGTTTTCAGCCCCGTTCGGCACCGACTTTTGCCCGGTAAAAGATCCCAGGGCAGCAAGACAATATCGCACTGTATGCATACACTCTCCCCCACCATCTTTGATATGTGTGGCGCCGGACTTGTGGCGACACGAGGGCCCGCAAGAACGAAGAAAGCTAGTTTGTCGGAAGGAAAGGTGGTAAGAGTACGCCACTAAAAACAAGCTGTGCGCACAAAACTAATGACAATATACAGCAATATCATGCACCAGGGCAAACTGGAGGGTCCCCTCCACATACACGCACACGAACAAACGCACTGACAAACACCAGCGAACGCTCGCACGCGCGCATGCATACACACCCTCCCATGACTAGAGCTAAACAAGCATTTGCGAAGATGTGACGAAACCGCCGTTTTCGGGCCCATGCCCGACGCCCTTTTCCGCAGTTACAGAGCCCAGGGTACCAGGACCTTATTCTACTGTATGCAGAGAAAACTTTAGAACCATTTGTGATGTGTGTGGCACTGGAATTGTGGCGACAGCACAGCCTCAAAGATGGCAACCCCGCTTGTACATAGCCAAGTTTGTCGCAAAGAAACAGGGTACAGTGTACCGAAAATGACCCCTCCAACACACATCAAATAACAATATCATAGAATACCATGCACCACAGCAATCTGCAGGGTCCCCTCCACACGCACAAACACAAAATACCGCACACACAAACACCAGCGAACACACGCACGCGCGCATGTATACACACCCTCCCATGAATAAAGCTTAAGAAGTATTTGCAAAAGATGTGATGCAAACGCCGTATATGGGCCCATGCAAATATTGAAACTTTCTGGTCCTATTATAGTTGAAACATTGGCATATCTATATAACTTGTGCATAGATAAAAACAACTTTCCTCTGATATTTAAAAGAGCAAAAGTCATACCAGTCCACAAATCTGGAGATACTTCTTGTCCTTCAAATTACAGACCAATTTCAATCCTATCGGTCTTATCTAAACCCATCAAAAAACACATCCAAAAATCTTTATATTCCTACTTTGCTAACAACAATCTAATAAATGAAGATCAGTCAGGCTTTCGTAAAAACTATTCTTGTCATACAGCTCTAACTCAACTTACAGACAGTCTCTTACACAACATAAATAAAAATAACTATACAGGCCTAATTTTTGTTGACTTTGAAAAAGCATTTGATGTAATTAATCACTCCTTGCTAGTGCGTAAACTTCACCTATATAAACTAACACCTGAAATGATCAATCTTTTAAAAAGTTTTTTGTTAGATAGACACAGCTGGTAACTGCAAATAATCAAACATCAGAATTAGTATCTATTAAATATGGAGTACCACAAGGATCAATATTGGGTCCTCTTTTGTTCTCAATATATGTAAATGACTTACCCGTATTTCTAGATTGTAGCTGTGAAATGTTTGCTGATGACACATCTCTCTATTGTAGTGATACCGACCCCCAAAGACTGACACTCAAACTTCAAAACAATATCAACAAATTGATTACTTGGACTCAATTAAACCATATGTCCTTAAATGCACAAAAAACTAAGAGTATGTACGTACTAGCAAGACAAAAGAGGCAAAAAATGAAAAGTAAATTTCAACCTCTGTTGGTAGATAAAAAAAATTATTGATGAAGTTGACTCACACAAGATTCTGGGTGTAATTATCGACAAAAATCTTATTTGGACTGACCATGTGATGGCATTAGGAAAACGTCTTAAAAACAAGGTACGCCAGCTATCAAAACTAAAACACTTTCTAGATGATCATTCACGCAAACTCTTTTTTTGTGGACACATCTTGCCTATAGTTGACTATGCCTCATCTCTTTGGGACAACTGCAGTGAAACTAATTTGAAATTCATTCATCGATTATATAAAAGAGCACTAAAACTTGTCCTATTAAAAGCAAGCTCCCTAACCATCAATGATTATAAGCAAACAAATATTCTTACATTCCAAAACAGGCTTTACTTTAATAAAGCTCTATTTGTACAAAAAGTTGTCAATGGAAACGCCCCTCCCAAGATCATCAATAGATTCAAAATTAATGAACACAGGCATAACCATCTACTAACATTTCCCAGACCCAGAAACAATCTTTACAAAACAAGCATCCTATATTCAGGTAGTGATTTATGGAACAAGCTCCCAAAACATTTAAAATGTATCATAAATAAAAATCAGTTCAAAAATCAGTTGAAAAATCACTTAATGCGCTTTTGCAAAAATGTTTAAGAACTAAACATGAATCCAATCAACCATATTTAGAACAGACTAAAGATATTGGTACTCTCTGCTCACTCTGAAAAATCTTTCATGTGTGGTTTACTGTGACTCAAAAATCTACACCTTGCTTGCTAAATATGTATGTGGAAGGGGAAAAGGAGGACAAAGATTTTTATTTATTTTTTAAAATAATTTATTTAGGAACAGGATAGGGAATAAGAGATGTCTGTAAACACGTGTATATTTTGCAAATTCAAAAGGAGAAAACCAAACCACTGATTTGATGACTAGATGGAGCACTTTAAAAAAAGATTAAAATTATTATATATATTATTTTTTTTTTTTTACCCAGTTTAAAAGTCTCAGTAGAAATGTTTTTTTAAAATTTATTTTATTATTTTTATTAATGGGACTATTAGCACTATTATATTCATATTATTTTGATTAGTGGATAAGGCCTTACTTTTTTGTTCTGATTTGTTGTTGTTGTTGTTGTTGTTGTTGTTGTTGTGTGTGCGTGTGTGTTTGTTTTTGTTCATATGTGTAGGGATTTTATTTATTAATATAATCATAAATCATTATCATAATTCTTCTGTTTGCTGCTTGTGTTTTCCCCCTTCATCCTTGATACTCCCCTCCCCATATGTTCCCACCCCCCTCCCAATTTTGTAGGTTTTTTTGTTCTTTTTTGTTTTTTGCTTTTGTTTTGTTTTGTTTTGGGTTTTTGTTTCTCTTGTTTGTTTGGTTTTTCCTTGCTTTTGTTTGTTTGTTATTTTTTGTTTGTTGGTATGTTTATTAGTGTATAATTATGTTATTTCCTCTCAGTGGAGATGGGTATTATCATATGGTATTGTTGCGTTTTTGTTGTTGTTGTTGTTGTTGTTTTGTTTTTTTCTTTTAATTCCTCTTAATATATAAATGTGACGCTCCATCACATAATGAGACGGAGTGCACATGAGGTCAATTTTAAGTTATTGACATGTTATTAATGTGCAATAAAGTGGCTATCAAATACAAAAAACAGATTGAAAATCGGACAATTCTGTGCAACAGTATTAGAAATTGAAATGATAGACTGCAGGATGGGGCAAAATGAGAAACGGGCAAGTTTATTTTAGTAACAGGTTGTCAGAATGAGTCCTTTGGTATTTTCAAAACACATTTAAAAGCAAAAGGAATACAAAATTATGCCTTGATATTTCATTATAAGGTAAATAAACAGATCTAGTTTTAATAATCAATCAAAATCTCAAAATTAACAACTTGACCCCCACCTGCCTTTAAAGGCTCCTAGCGCAAAATTGGGTAATGTGCTAAGCGACTCACTTCGTGGTGAGCGCCACATTAATATGAACTGAAAAATGGAGGTATTGTAATTTGACATAAATTGCTTATCGACATTTCATGGATTCTTTTTCTTAAGTCTTGAATAATAGTTGGTGACATTGTAACTGATGTAAGCTGTTGTTTGATATTATTTGATTTTTCTTAAAAACCTTAAATGTGTGCATGTGCGTACGTTGTTTATGTTATTTCCAATCAGTGGTGATGGACATTAGCATATGGTATTGTTGCTTTTGTTGTCTTTTCTTTTCTTCCTTCTAACATATCATCGTGTGGATTGATTTTTTGTTGTTGTTTTGGTTTGTTTGTTTTGTTTGTTTGTTTGTTTGTTTTTGTTAGTTTGGGTTTTTTTTTTGGGGGGTATTCTGTTTTTTTTTGTGTTTTGTGTGTGTGTGTGTGTGTGTGTGTGTGTGTGTGTGTGTGTGTGTGTGTGTGTGTGTGTGTGTGTGTATGTGTGTGTGTGTGTGTGTGTGTGTGTGTGTGTGTGTGTGTGTGTGTATGTGTGTGTTTTCCCTTTCTTTTTTCTTTTGTTTGATTGTATGTTTGTTAGCGTATATATGTTATTTCCTCTCAGTGGTGATGGATATTATTATAAGGTATTGTTGCGTTTGTTGTTTTTTCTTTATCTTCTTTTTAAAAATATAAAGTAATAACTGAAGTATAGAGATATTTTAATCTGACATAAATTGCTTATTGACATTTTATGGATTCCTTTTTTTAAGTCTTAAATAATGGTTTTTGGTTACATTGTATCTGATATAAGCATATCTGTGTGTGTGTGTGTGTGTGTGTGTGTGTGTGTGTGTGTGTGTGTGTGTGTGTGTGTGTGTGTGTGTGTGTGTGTGTGTGTGTGTGTGTATGTGTGTAGGGGGGGGGGTTGTTGTTTGTTTATTTCTTTTTTTTGTTTTTTTGTTTTTTTGGCTTTTTTGACACTATATGATTTTTTAAAGACTCAAAAGGTATGCATGTATGTACGAGTATACGTGCTGAGTGGATGAGTGCAAACCGTGTGTGTGTGTGTGTGTGTGTGTGTGTGTGTGTGTGTGTGTGGTGTGTGTGTGTGTGTGTGTGTGTTGTGTGTAGGTGTGTGTGTGTGTGTGTGTGTGTGTGTGTGTGTGTGTGTGTGTGTGTGTGTGTGTGCGTGCGTATGAATTTTGAGTGGGAGTGTGTTTTTTTTCGTGTGTGTGTGTGTGTGTGTGTGTGTGTGTGTGTGTGTGTGTGTGTGTGTGTGTGTGTGTGTGTGTGTGTGTGTGTGTGTGTGTGTGTGTTTTCCTCCTTTTATGGTTGTTTTAGTTGCTATTGTTGTTGCTTGTTTTATCTATAGACATATTCTATTTTAAGGTTGTTGAAATCATGTTAGCTAATTAATGTTGGTGAAATGTTTGTTTTTGTTTTATTTGTTTCTTTGTTTGTTTTTTCCCCTTTTCTTTCTTTGTTGGTTTTATTGTTTTGCTAGGGATTTTCTGCTTTGATTTTTGTTGGTTTTTTGTGTTGTTTTATTTTGTTTTTTGCAGTTGTTTTGATTTTGTTTTTGTTTTCTTTAGATAGATGGCTTGATGGAAAAAAGCAAGTCCATGCTTACTCAATGTACCATCTGGAAATAAAAATTTGATAGACTGATTGATTGATGCACCCCGCATTTTTCCACAGTTACAGAACCCACGGCACAAGGACACTATTCTACTGTAAGCAGACAAACGTTAAAACCATTTTTGATGTGTATGGCACTGGAATTGTTCCGACAGCACAGCCCCAAAGATGGCAGCCCCGCTTGTACATAGCCAAGTTTGTCGCAAAGAAACAGGGTACAGTGTACCGAAAATGACCCCCGCAACACACATCAAATAATAATATCATACAATATCGTGCATCACAGATATCTGCAGGGTCTCCTCCACACGCACAAACAAACAAATCGCACACACGAACACCAGCAAACCCACGCACGCACGCATGCATACACACCCTCACAAGAATAAGCTAAAGAAGCCTTTCCAATGATGTGACAAAACGCCGTTTTCGGGCCCTTGCCGGCCGCAATTTTAATCAGTTACAGAGTCCATGGTACGAAGACCCTATTGTACTCTATGCATACAAACTTTACAATCAGATTTGATGTGTGTGGCGCTGGAATTATGGCGACACCACAGCCCCGAAGATGGCAACTCCCATGTACATAGCCAAGTTTGTCGGAAAGAAACATGGTCCAGTGTACGCATAAATGATCCACACAACACACATCAAATAATGATATCATACAATATCATGCACCAAAGCATCACCACATTGATACACACACAAACGTACACACAAACAGCACCGCTTGCATAGCCCCCCCCCCCCCCCCCCCCCCCCCCCCCCTCACCAAACACACTATGAATAGCCTGGAAGCTCGACAAAATGTGACGAAATAATGACCCCTAGAACACACACCAAAAGATAATATCATACAATATCATGCACCACAGAAATCTGAAGGGTCTCCTCCACACGCACAAACAAACAAAATCGCGCACACAAACACCAGCGAACGCACACACGCGCACATACATACACACCCTCCCATGAATAAAGCTAAAGACGCATTTCCAAAGATGTGAACAAAACGCCATTTTTGGGCTCTTGCCATCCGCTCTTTTCCGCAGTTACAGAGCGAACGGCACCAAGACGCTATTGTACTCTATGCATACAAACCTTACAAAAATATTTTATATGTATGGCACTGGAATTGTTGCGACAGCACAGCCTCAAAGATGGCAACCCCGCTTGTACATAGCCAAGTTTGTCGCAAAGAAACAGGGTACAGTGTACCCGAAAAATGACCCCCGCAACACACATCAACTAATAATATCATACAATATCATGCACCACAGAAATCTGCAGGGTCTCCTCCACACGCAACAAACATAAAAATCGCACACGCGAACACCAGGAAACACACACGCACGCGCACATGCATACATGCCCTCCAATGAATAAGCTAAAGAAGCCTTTCAAATGATGTGATCAAAACGCCGTTTTCGGGCCCTTGCCACCTGCATTTTTAGACAGTTACAGAGCCCACGGTACCAAGAGCCTATTCTACTCTATGGATACAAACTTACAATCATATTTGATGTGTGTGCCGCTGGACATATGGCGACACCACAGCCCCGAAGATGGCAACTCCTTGGTACATAGCCAAGTTTGTCGGAAAGAAACATGGTACAGTGTACGCATAAATGACCCCCACAACACACATCAAATAAAAATAAATATCATACAATACCATGCACCACAGCATCACCACATTCATACACACACAAACGTACACACAAACAACACCGCTTGCATACGCCCCCCCCCCCTCCCCGAAACACACTATGAATAAGCAGAAGGCTCGACAAAATGTGCCGCAATAATGACCCCTAGAACACACATCAAATAAATATATCATACAATATCATGCACCACAGAAATCTGCTGGGTCTCCTCCACACGCACAAATCCAAAAAAAATCGCACACACAAACACCAGCGAACGCACGCACGCGCGCATGCATACACACCCTCCCATTAATAAAGCTAAAGAAGCATTTCCAAAGATGTGACCAAAACGCCGTTTTCGGGCTCTTGCCACCCGCACTTTTCCGCAGTTACAGAGCCCACGGCACCAAGACCTTATTCTACTCTATGCATACAAACTTTACAACCATTTTAGATGTGTGTGGCGTTTGACTTGTGGCGACACCACAGCCCCGAAGATGGCAACCCCGCTTGTACATAGTCAAGTTTGTCGCAAAGAAACAGGGTACAGTGTACCAAAAATGACCCCCGCAACACTCATCAAATAATAATATCATACAATATCATGCACCACAGAAATCTGCAGGGTCTCCTCCACACGCACAAATAAAAAAAACCGCACACGCGAACACCAGCAAACGCACGCAGGCGCGCATGCATACACACCCTCCCATGAATAAGCTAAAGAAGCCTTTCCAAAGATGTGACAAAAACACCGTATTCGGGCCCTTGCCATCCGCACTTTTAATCAGTTACGGAGCCCACGGCACCAAGACCCTATTCTACTCTATGCATACAAACTTTACAATCATATTTGATGTTTGTGGCACTGTAATTGTTTGGCGACACCACAGCCCCGAAGATGGCAACCCCCATGTACATAGCCAAGTTTGTCGGAAAGAAACATGGTACAGTGTACGCATAAATGACCCCCACAACACACATCAAATAATAATAATAATAATAATAATAATATCATACAATATCATACACCACAGCATCACCACATTCATACACACACAAACGTACACACAAACAGCACCGCTGGCATACCCCCCCCCCCCCCTCCCGAAACACACTATGTATAAGCAGAAGAATCGACAAAATGTAACGCAATAATGACCCCTAGAACACACATCAAATAATAATATCATACAATATCATGCACCACAGAAATCTGCAGGGTCTCCTCCACACGCACAAACCCAAAAAAATCGCACACACAAACACCAGCGAACGCACGCACGCGCGCATGCATACACACCCTCCCATGAATAAAGCTAAAGAAGCATTTCCAAAGAAGTGACCAAAAACGCCGTTTTCGGGCTCTTGCCACCCGCACTTTTCCGCAGTTACAGAGCCCACGGCACCAAGACCTTATTCTACTCTATGCATACAAACTTTACAACCATTTTCGATGTGTGTGGCGTTTGACTTGTGGCGACACCACAGCCCCGAAGATGTCAACCCCGCTTGTACATAGCCAAGTTTGTCGCAAAGAAACAGGGTACAGTGTACCAAAAATGACCCCCGCAACACTCATCAAATAATAATATCATACAATATCATGCACCACAGATATCTGCAGGGTCTCCTCCACACGCACAAACAAACAAAATCGTACACGCCAACACCAGCAAAGGCACGCAGGGGCGCATGCATACACACGCTCCCATGAATAAAGCTAAAGAAGCCTTTCCAAAGATGTGACGAAAACGCCGTATTCAGGCCCTTGCCACCCGCACTTTTTAATCAGTTACGGAGCCCACGGCACCAAGACCCTATTCTACTCTATGCATGCAAACTTTACAATCATATTTGATGTGTGTGGCACTGTAATTGTGGCGACACCACAGCCCCGAAGATGGCAACCCCCATGTACATAGCCAAGTTTGTCGGAAAGAAACATGGTACAGTGGACGCATAAATGACCCCCACAACACACATCAAATAATAATAATAATAAGAATAATAATAATATCATACAATATCATACACCACAGCATCACCACATTCATACACACACAAACGTACACACAAACAGCACCGCTGGCATACCCCCCCCCCCCCCCCCCTCCCGAAACACACTATGAATAAGCAGAAGGCTCGACAAAATGTGACGCAATAATGACCCCTAGAACACACATCAAATAATAATATCATACAATATTATGCACCACAGAAATCTGCAGGGTCTCCTCCACACGCACAAACCCAAAAAAATCGCACACACAAACACCAGCGAACGCCGCACGCGCGCATGCATACACACCCTCCCATGAATAAAGCTAAATAAGCATTTCCAAAGAAGTGACCAAAACGCGTTTCGGGCTCTTGCACCCGCACTTTTCCGCAGTTCAGAGCCCACGGCACCAAGACCTTTTTACTCTATGCTACAAACTTTACAACCATTTTCGATGTGTGTGGCGTTTGACTTGTGGCGACACCACAGCCCCGAAGATGTCAACCCCGCTTGTACATAGCCAAGTTTGTCGCAAAGAAACAGGGTACAGTGTACCAAAAATGACCCCGCAACACTCATAAATAAAATATCATACAAATCATGCACCACAGAAATCTGCAGGGTCTCCTCCACACGCACAAACAAAACAAATCGTACACGCTAACACCAGCAAACGCACGCAGGCACTCTTGCAACACACCCTCCCATAAATAAGCTAAAGAAGCCTTTTTGATGTGACGAAAACGCCGTTTCCGGCCTTGCCACCCGCACTTTTAATCAGTTACGGAGCCCACGGCACCAAGACCCATTCTACTCTATGCATACAAACTTTACAATCTATTGATGTGTGTGGACGTAATTGTGGCGACACCACAGCCCGAAGATGGCAACCCCCATGTACATAGCCAAGTTTGTGGGAAAGAAACATGGTACAGTGTACGCATAAATACCCCCACAAACACACATCAAATAATAATAATAATAATAATATCATACAATATCATACACCACGCATCACACATCATACACACACAAACATACACACAAACAGCACCGCTGGCATACCCCCCCCACCCTCCCGAAACACATATGAATAAGCAGAAGGCTCGACAAAATGTGACGCAAAAATGACCTAGAACACTCATCAAATAAAATATCATACAATATCAGCACCACAGAAATCTGCAGGCTCTCCTCCACACGCAAATCCCAAAAAAAATCGCACACACAAACACCAGCGAACGCACGCACGCGCGAATGCATACACACCCTCCCATGAATAAAGCTAAAGAAGCATTTCCAAAGAAGTGACCAAAACGCGTTTTCGGGCTCTTGCCACCCGCAATTTTCCGCAGTTACAGAGCCACGCACCAAGACCTTATTCTACTCTATGCATACAAACTTTCAAACCATTTCGAAGTGTGTGGCGTTTGACTTGTGGCGACACCACAGCCCCGAAGATGTCAACCCGGCTTGTACATAGCCAAGTTTGTCGCAAAGAAACGGGTACAGTGTACCAAAAATGACCCCCGCAACACTCATCAAATAATAATATCATACAATATCATGCACCACAGATATCTGCAGGTCTCCTCCACACGCACAAACAAACAAAATCGTACACGCCAACACCAGCAACGCACGGAGCGCGCATGCATACAACACCTCCCATAAATAACTAAAGAAGCCTTTCCAAAGATGTGACGAAAACGCTGTATTCGGGCCCTTGCCACCCGCACTTTTAATCAGTTACGGAGCCACGGCACAAGACCCTATTCTACTCTATGCATACAAACTTTACAATCATATTGATGTGTGTGGCACTGTAATTGTGGCGACACCAGAGCCGAAGATGGCAACCCCCATGTACATAGCCAAGTTTGTCGGAAAGAAACATGGTACAGTGTACGCATAAATGACCCCACAACACACATCAAATAATAATAATAATAATAATAATGATAATAATATCATACAATATCATACACCACAGCATCACCACATTCATACACACACAAAGTCACACAAAAGCCCCGGCATACCCCCCCCCCCCCCCCCCTCGGAATCACTAGAAAAGCAAAGAACGCAAAATGTAACGCAAATGACCCTAGAACACACATCAAATAATAATTCATACAAACTGCACACAGAAATCTGAGGTCTCCCACACGCACAAACCCAAAAAAATCGCAACACAAACACCAGCGAACGCACGCACGCGCGCATGCATACACACCCCCCATGTAAAGCTAAAAAAGCATTTCAAAGAGTGACCAAACGCGTTTCGGGTCTTGCCACCCGCACTTTTCCGCAGTTACAGAGCCCACGGCACCAAGACCTTATTCTACTCTATGCATACAAACTTACAACCATTTTCGATGTGTGTGGCGTTTGACTTGTGGCGACACCACAGCCCCGAAGATGTCAACCCCGCTTGTACATAGCCAAGTTTGTCGCAAAGAAACAGGTACAGTGTACCAAAAATGACCCCCGCAACACTCATCAAATAATAATATCATACAATATCATGCACCACAGATATCTGCAGGGTCTCCTCCACACGCACAAACAAAAAAATCGTACACGCCAACACCAGCAAACGGGACGCAGGGCGCATGCATACACACGCCTCCCATGAATAAAGCTAAAGAAGCCTTTCCAAAGATGTGACGAAAACGCCGTATTCGGGCCCTTGCCACCCGCACTTTTAATCAGTTACGGAGCCCACGGCACCAAGACCCTATTCTACTCTATGCATAGCAAACTTTACAATCATATTTGATGTGTGTGGCACTGTAATTGTGGCGACACCACAGCCCCGAAGATGGCAACCCCCATGTACATAGCCAAGTTTGTCGGAAAGAAACATGGTACAGTGGACGCATAAATGACCCCCACAACACACATCAAATAATAATAATAATAAGAATAATAATAATATCATACAATATCATACACCACAGCATCACCACATTCATACACACACAAACGTACACACAAACAGCACCGCTGGCATACCCCCCCCCCCCCCCCCTCCCGAAACACACTATGAATAAGCAGAAGGCTCGACAAAATGTGACGCAATAATGACCCCTAGAACACACATCAAATAATAATATCATACAATATCATGCACCACAGAAATCTGCAGGGTCTCCTCCACACGCACAAACCAAAAAAATCGCACACACAAACACCAGCAGAACGCACGCACGCGCGCATGCATACACACCCTCCCATGAATAAAGCTAAATAAGCATTTCCAAAGAAGTGACCAAAACGCCGTTTTCGGGCTCTTGCCACCCGCACTTTTCCGCAGTTACAGAGCCCACGGCACCAAGACCTTATTCTACTCTATGCATACAAACTTACAACCATTTCGATGTGTGTGGCGTTTGACTTGTGGCGACACCACAGCCCCGAAGATGTCAACCCCGCTTGTACATAGCCAAGTTTGTCGCAAAGAAACAGGGTACAGTGTACCAAAAATGACCCCCGCAACACTCATCAAATAATAATATCATACAATATCATGCACCACAGAAATCGCAGGGTCTCCTCCACACGCACAAAACAAAACAAATCGTACACGCTAACACCAGCAAACGCACGCAGGCACTCATGCATACACACCCTCCCATAAATAAGCTAAAGAAGCCTTTCTATGATGTGACGAAAACGCCGTTTTCCGGCCCTTGCCACCCGCACTTTTAATCAGTTACGGAGCCCACGGCACCAAGACCCTATTCTACTCTATGCATACAAACTTTACAATCATATTTGATGTGTGTGGCACTGTAATTGTGGCGACACCACAGCCCCGAAGATGGCAACCCCCATGTACATAGCCAAGTTTGTGGGAAAGAAACATGGTACAGTGTACGCATAAATGACCCCCACAAACACACTCAAATAATAATAATAATAATAATATCATACAATATCATACACCACAGCATCAACCACATTCATACACACACAAACATACACACAAACAGCACCGCTGGCATACCCCCCCCACCCTCCCGAAACACACTATGAATAAGCAGAAGGCTCGACAAAATGTGACGCAATAATGACCCCTAGAACACTCATCAAAATAATAATATCATACAATATCATGCACCACAGAAATCTGCAGGCTCTCCTCCACACGCACAATCCCAAAAAAAATCGCACACACAAACACCAGCGAACGCACGCACGCGCGAATGCATACACACCCTCCCCATGAATAAAGCTAAAGAAGCATTTCCAAAGAAGTGACCAAAACGCCGTTTTCGGGCTCTTGCCACCCGCAATTTTCCGCAGTTACAGAGCCCACGGCACCAAGTACCTTATTCTACTCTATGCATACAAACTTTACAACCATTTTCGATGTGGGGTGGCGTTTGACTTGTGGCGACACCACAGCCCCCGAAGATGTCAACCCGCTTGTACATAGCCAAGTTTGTCGCAAAGAAACAGGGTACAGTGTACCAAAAATGACCCCCGCAACACTCATCAAATAATAATATCATACAATATCATGCACCACAGATATCTGCAGGGTCTCCTCCACACGCACAAACAAACAAAATCCGTACACGCCAACACCAGCAAACGCACGGAGGCGCGCATGCTACACCAAACCCTCCCATAAATAACTAAAAGAAGCCTTTCCAAAGATGTGACGAAAACGCTGTATTCGGGCCCTTGCCACCCGCACTTTTAATCAGTTACGGAGCCCACGGCACCAAGACCCTATTCTACTCTATGCATACAAACTTTACAATCATATTTGATGTGTGTGGCACTGTAATTGTGGCGACACCAGAGCCCGAAAGAATGGCAACCCCCATGTACATAGCCAAGTTTGTCGGAAAGAAACATGGTACAGTGTACGCATAAATGACCCCCACAACACACATCAAATAATAATAATAATAATAATAATATAATAATATCATACAATATCATACACCACAGCATCACCACATTCATAACACACACAAACGTACACACAAACAGCACCGCTGGCATACCCCCCCCCCCCCCCCCCCCCCTCCGGAAGTACACTATGAATAAGCAGAAGAATCGACAAAATGTAACGCAATAATGACCCCTAGAAACACACATCAAATAATAATATCATACAATATCATGCACCACAGAAAATCTGCAGGGTCTCCTCCACACGCACAAACCCAAAAAAATCGCACACACAAACACCAGCGAACGCACGCACGCGCGCATGCATACACACCCTCCCATGAATAAAGCTAAAAAAGCATTTCCAAAGAAGTGACCAAAACGCCGTTTTCGGGCTCTTGCCACCCGCACTTTTCCGCAGTTACAGAGCCCACGGCACCAAGACCTTAATCTACTCTATGCATACAAACTATACAACCCATTTTTCGATGTGTGTGGCGTTTGACTTGTGGCGACACCACAGCCCCGAAGATGTCAACCCCGCTTGTACATAGCCAAGTTTGTCGCAAAGAAACAGGGTACAGTGTACCAAAAATGACCCCTCAACACTCATCAAATAATAATATCATACAATATCATGCACCACAGAAATCTGCAGGGTCTCCTCCACATGCACAAACAAATAAAAGCGTACACGCCAACACCAGCAAACGCACGCAGGCGCGCATGCATACACACCCCCCATGAATAAGCTAAAGAAGCCTTTCCAAAGATGTGACGAAAACGCCGTATTCGGGCCCTTGCCACCCGCACTTTTAATCAGTTACGGAGCCCACGGCACCAAGACCCTATTCTACTCTATGCATACAAACTTTACAATCATATTTGATGTGTGTGGCACTGTAATTGTGGCGACACCACAGCCCCGAAGATGGCAACCCCCATGTAACATAGCCAAGTTTGTCGGAAAGAAACATGGTACAGTGGACGCATAAATGACCCCCACAACACACATCAATAATAATAATAATAATAATAATAATATCATACAATATCATACACCACAGCATCACCACATTCATACACACACAAACGTACACACAAACAGCACCGCTGGCATACTCCCCCCCCCCTCCCGAAACACACTATGAATAAGCAGAAGGCTCGACAAAATGTGACGCAATAATGACCCCTAGAACACACATCAAATAATAATATCATACAATATCATGCACCACAGAAATCTGCAGGGTCTCCTCCACACGCACAAACAAAACAAATCGTACACGCCAACACCAGCAAACGCACGCAGGCGCGCATGCATACACACCCTCCCATGAATAAAGCTAAAGAAGCATTTCCAAAGATGTGACCAAAACGCCGTTTTCGGGCTCTTGCCACCCGCACTTTTCCGCAGTTACAGAGCCCACGGCACCAAGACCTTATTCTACTCTATGCGTACAAACTTTACAACCATTTTCGATGTGTGTGGCGTTTGACTTGTGGCGACACTACAGCCCCGAAGATGTCAACCCCGCTTGTACATAGCCAAGTTTGTCGCAAAGAAACAGGGTACAGTGTACCAAAAATGACCCCCGCAACACTCATCAAATAATAATATCATACAATATCATGCACCACAGAAATCTGTAGGGTCTCCTCCACACGCACAAACAAAACAAATCGTACACGCCAACACCAGCAAACGCACGCAGGCGCGCATGCATACACACCCTCCCATGAATAAGCTAAAGAAGCCTTTCCAAAGATGTGACGAAAACGCCGTATTCGGGCCCTTGCCACCCGCACTTTTAATCAGTTACGGAGCCCACGGCACCAAGACCCTATTCTACTCTATGCATACAAACTTTACAATCATATTTGATGTGTGTGGCACTGTAATTGTGGCGACACCACAGCCCGGAAGATGGCA
Source organism: Stramonita haemastoma (assembly GCA_030674155.1). Classification (NCBI taxonomy): domain Eukaryota; kingdom Metazoa; phylum Mollusca; class Gastropoda; order Neogastropoda; family Muricidae; genus Stramonita; species Stramonita haemastoma. The sequence continues at coordinate 26,976 of JASPKP010000669.1, forward strand.
ACCCCCATGTACATAGCCAAGTTTGTCGGAAAGAAACATGGTACAGTGTACGCATAAATGACCCCCACAACACACATCAAATAATAATAATAATAATAATAATATCATACAATATCATACACCACAGCATCACCACATTCATACACACACAAACGTACACACAAACAGCACCGCTGGCATAACCCCCCCCCCCCCCCCCCCCCCATCCGGAAGTACACTATGAATAAGCAGAAGAATCGACAAAATGTAACGCAATAATGACCCCTAGAACACACATCAAATAATAATATCATACAATATCATGCACCACAGAAATCTGCAGGGTCTCCTCCACACGCACAACCCCAAAAAAATCGCGCACACAAACACCAGCGAACGCACGCACGCGCGCATGCATACACACCCTCCCATGAATAAAGTTAAAGAAGCATTTCCAAAGAAGTGACCAAAACGCCGTTTTCGGGCTCTTGCCACCCGCACTTTTCCGCAGTTACAGAGCCCACGGCACCAAGACCTTATTCTACTCTATGCATACAAACTTTACAACCATTTTCGATGTGTGTGGCGTTTGACTTGTGGCGACACTACAGCCCCGAAGATGGCAACCCCGCTTGTACATAGCCAAGTTTGTCGCAAAGAAACAGGGTACAGTGTACCAAAAATGACCCCCGCAACACTCATCAAATAATAATATCATACAATACCATGCACCACAGAAATCTGCAGGGTCTCCTCCACACGCACAAAAAAAAAAATCGCACACACGAACACCAGCAAACGCACGCACGCGCGCATACATACACACCCTCCCATGAATAAGCTAAAGAAGCCTTTCTATGATGTGACGAAAACGCCGTTTTCCGGCCCTTGCCACCCGCACTTTTAATCAGTTACGGAGCCCACGGCACCAAGACCCTATTCTACTCTATGCATACAAACTTTACAATCATATTTGATGTGTGTGGCACTGTAATTGTGGCGACACCACAGCCCCGAAGATGGCAACCCCCATGTACATAGCCAAGTTTGTCGGAAAGAAACATGGTACAGTGTACGCATAAATGACCCCCACAACACACATCAAATAATAATAATAATAATAATATCATACAATATCATACACCACAGCATCACCACATTCATACACACACAAACGTACACACAAACAGCACCGCTTGCATACCCCCCCCCCCTCCCCTCCCCAAACACACTATGAATAAGCAGAAGGCTCGACAAAATGTGACGCAATAATGACCCCTAGAACACACATCAAATAATAATATCATACAATATCATGCACCCCAGAAATCTGCAGGTCTCCTCCACACGCACAAAGAAAAAAAATCGCACACACAAACAGCAGCGAACGCACGCACGCGCGCATACATACACACCCTCCCATGAATAAAGCTAAAGAAGCATTTCCAAAGATGTGACCAAAACGCCGTTTTCGGGCTCTTGCCACCCGCACTTTTCCGAAGTTACAGAGCCCACGGCACCAAGACCTTATTCTACTCTATGCATACAAACTTTACAACCATTTTCGATGTGTGTGGCGTTTGACTTGTGGCGACACTACAGCCCCGAAGATGGCAACCCCGCTTGTACATAGCCAAGTTTGTCGCAAAGAAACAGGGTACAGTGTACCAAAAATGACCCCCGCAACACTCATCAAATAATAATATCATACAATACCATGCACCACAGAAATCTGCAGGGTCTCCTCCACACGCACAAACAAAAAAAATTGCACACACGAACACCAGCAAACGCACGCACGCGCGCATACATACACACCCTCCCATGAATAAGCTAAAGAAGCCTTTCTATGATGTGACGAAAACGCCGTTTTCCGGCCCTTGCCACCCGCACTTTTAATCAGTTACGGAGCCCACGGCACCAAGACCCTATTCTACTCTATGCATACAAACTTTACAATCATATTTGATGTGTGTGGCACTGTAATTGTGGCGACACCACAGCCCCGAAGATGGCAACCCCCATGTACATAGCCAAGTTTGTTGGAAAGAAACATGGTACAGTGTACGCATAAATGACCCCCACAACACACATCAAATAATAATAATAATAATAATATCATACAATATCATACACCACAGCATCACCACATTCATACACACACAAACGTACACACAAACAGCACCGCTTGCATACCCCCCCCCCTCCCCTCCCCAAACACACTATGAATAAGCAGAAGGCTCGACAAAATGTGACGCAATAATGACCCCTAGAACACACATCAAATAATAATATCATAAAATATCATGCACCACAGAAATCTGCAGGCTCTCCTCCACACGCACAAAGAAAAAAAATCGCACACACAAACAGCAGCGAACGCACGCACGCGCGCATACATACACACCCTCCCATGAATAAAGCTAAAGAAGCATTTCCAAAGATGTGACCAAAACGCCGTTTTCGGGCTCTTGCCACCCGCACTTTTCCGAAGTTACAGAGCCCACGGCACCAAGACCTTATTCTACTCTATGCATACAAACTTTACAACCATTTTCGATGTGTGTGGCGTTTGACTTGTGGCGACACTACAGCCCCGAAGATGGCAACCCCGCTTGTACATAGCCAAGTTTGTCGCAAAGAAACAGGGTACAGTGTACCAAAAATGACCCCCGCAACACTCATCAAATAATAATATCATACAATACCATGCACCACAGAAATCTGCAGGGTCTCCTCCACACGCACAAACAAAAAAAATCGCACACACGAACACCAGCAAACGCACGTACGCGCGCATACATACACACCCTCCCATGAATAAGCTAAAGAAGCCTTTCTATGATGTGACGAAAACGCCGTTTTCCGGCCCTTGCCACCCGCACTTTTAATCAGTTACGGAGCCCACGGCACCAAGACCCTATTCTACTCTATGCATACAAACTTTACAATCATATTGATGTGTGTGGCACTGTAATTGTGGCGACACCACAACCCGAAGATGGCAACCCCCATGTACATAGCCAAGTTTGTCGGAAAGAAACATGGTACAGTGTACGCATAAATGACCCCCACAACACACATCAAATAATAATAATAATAATAATATCATACAATATCATACACCACAGCATCACCACATTCATACACACACAAACGTACACACAAACAGCACCGCTTGCATACCCCCCCCCCCTCCCCTCCCCAAACACACTATGAATAAGCAGAAGGCTCGACAAAATGTGACGTAATAATGACCCCTAGAACACACATCAAATAATAATATGGTAGCCGTGTGCACTCGTGTGGGTGGCTTAACCAGAGAGAGAGAGAGAGAGAGAGAGAGAGGTGGTATAGACTAGCGGTGCCTTGATCTCTACGTCATAAGGATATGACGTCTTTCAACATAATGATGGTAAACTGTTGTTGTAGCTTACAAATGTGAATGAAGAGTACTGAATGTATAGCAAGCATATTATCGTAGATCTGTGTTTTTGCACTGCTGTTTAAATATGAATATTTCTCATCATAGACATCTTTGGTTAATAATATGTATATCTATAGAAATTTTGGATGATATTCTTCCTTTCTGTGTCATAAAATATTTTGTCTAGTTGTGTCTTTAGTGGTTAATTATTGAAAGTTTCACTTACTGCCGTTAAAAGTAAGTATATTTAGAAGAATTAATTACCGTTAGCTTCCAGCAATATAGTTGCTGATTAAGATGCAATATTGCATTTCAAAGTTTGAATTCTCTAGTTTATTTTGATATATGATTTGTGTAGTTTGTTTGCGCGGACGAAAAGATAGTCACCACTGAAGCTGCATAGGGAAACACAAAATGTCCTCCATTTGGGCTCAAATCTGTCGATTTGATTGCAGCTTCGTGGTGCTTTCTTTGAGGTCCGCGCAATATGCAAATATAGGAGGATGTGTGCGTAAGAGAGAGGGTCATCAAAGAGAGTCATCAAAAAGTGTCATCAGTGTGGAGTCGCCAGAGAGAGCGTGAGTCAGAGAAAGAAAGAAGAGGATGAAATAAAAGAAGATTCCTAGCGACTGTCTTCCCTGAGTCTCCTGTTGCCTGGTTGCTGTGTATTGTTCCACGCTTTCCCTACCCTGCCTTTATTCTTGCTACTCGCACTATCACAATTGGCGCTGCGAGCAGGATAGGGATACTGGAGCGATAACAGTAACTGGGTAACTTGAGGCTCAAGATGCCAGCCAACAGCAAGAAGAGGAACAGAAGAGACGACTCTGAAACGAGCCTTGCTGCCATGGCCCACACATCTAGTGGTGAGGGCAGCGCATGTTCTCTGAAGATCGTCCAGATGCTCCCGCCTCCCGAGCTACCCAAGTTTTCTGGGGCTGAAGACATTGACAACTTCATCCAGGAGGCCAAGTTGCTGTTACAGCTGCACCCAATGTCGGACGGAGCAGCTGCTGCCTGGGTATTTGGTGCACTCTGGGGACAGGCAAAGCAGCAGATCCTCTCCATGGAGCCGGCAGAACTGGACAGTGCTGAGAAAATCCTTGGCATCCTGGAACGGCACTGGGGCCAGCAGCAAGACGCGTTCACTCTTGCTGCTGCATTCTTCAAGCGGCAGCAGGGACTCGCTGAGTCTGTTAGCGAGTACGCCACTGCCCTGAGGATCCTCTGGGCCAAGGTGAACACTGCCCAGGCCGTCAGCCTGTCTCCAGCCATGCTGTGCGGGGCCTTTGTCAACGGGCTACACTCGAGCTCCATGCGGAGAGACCTGAGACGTTTCCTGAGGTACAGACCAGGGTCTACATTCCAGGAGGTGACCAGGGAGGCTGAACACTGGCTGAGGGAAGACGGGGGCCCAGACACGATGACACAACAAGCAGCTGCTCTGGACCCAGGCGTTTTGCACCGCCTGGAGGCCCAGATCGCCACCCTCCTGACAGAGAGTGCTGTCAGAAAACAGATGATACGGGGGCAACGGGATCCGGCCACCTCATCTCCGGATGCGGCACTGCGGCAGACCGGTCAACGGCAGAGGGGCCGTGGACCTCATGGCCCACGTCGGCGTGGCCTGGCCTGCTGGTGGTGTCGACGCGGGGGCCATCGTGAGGCAGACTGCTGGGCCAAGCAGTCATACCAGCGACGGCGCCGCATCGGGGAGGCTGGACTGGGGACGCTGACTGTGCAGAGAGGACAGTGTGGGCAGGTCGTCGGCAGTCTCGAGGGTGTTGAAGGTGGCAGGCCTGTTGGGGGGCCATGTGCCACAGCACAGTGTGTGAAACAACCTGTCCCAGTGCCACGGAGACGCCGCCGACGGCGACGACGAAGACGACGGTCGACGGCATATGAACACCTACCTCCAACTGTGCCATCAAACCGGCGCTATAAACAGTATCAGGCAACCTCGGCTTTGGATAGATTGGTAGTTCTGGCTACGAGTCAGAGACTGAACTTGTTCCTGTTCCAGTCCCAAGACGTTCTCTACAGCCAGTGGTAGGTGGTGCTGAAGGGACTGTACATCCTAAGGACTTTCGGCCGGTGACTACACTTTTACAGGTGGACAAGAGGTACCCTTCTTCGACTAGCTCTGACAGAGAATCAGAGACAGACAGTGGTGATGAAGTGAACAGTGTGTGTGTTGCTGCCCCTATTCCAGCCCCGAGACGTTCTTTACTAGGCTGTTGGCCTTCATGGGAGAAGCCAAGACAGTCTTACAAGCGGTATGTAAATAACTAATAATAATTGTTGGAAATTCACCAGATAAAAGACGGATCTTAAGAAAGGAAAAAAAAAAAAGAAGAAGACATTTTTACTTTGATTTCGGCATAAGCTTTTGTATGTTGTGAAAGCTTGTCATTTTCATATTCTTGTGATGTTGTTAGCTTAAAACACTGCATGACTGATCAATACATTTGCTTCTTTTTTTCTGGATTGAATAACGGGTAAAAATATTGAATGTAGCATGTTCCTGTACATTGAATCGGGGCATTGAGAAAATGTGTTCAAAAAAAAAAAAAAAAAAAGTCCCCATTAAGTGCCATTTCAAGTCAAAAGAAAAAAACAACACATTTTACCCAGTTGAATGAACAGAACACTGAAGAAGCCAGTGTCGTCAGTATATGATGAGAAAGAGCACGACTTCCGAGATATTTTGCTCAAATAGCAATCCCTCTGTAGTCTGTGATGACTCTTAACTTTATCTTGACAACAGATAAAATTTGTCTAAATACACATTTTCTTTAGTCGGCCATAGCTCTTATTGTCGAAGCAGAAGCTGTGTACTGATTTACGAAGACTCCTGTTAATATAACAGATCTCCGCTAGATAATAGCAGTGCAAGCTCGGAAAATGAAACAACAACCCGGTTTTTGTTACGACTTTGCCGTCAAAATAACATGTATCAGTAAATGCCGTGTGTCTTCTTTGATATTCTGCTTGAAAGTGTTGATTTAATCCGTTTTATGATTACAATGTTAAGATTGCATATATACAATAGAAGCATGAATATTGCGATTCACTGTATTCTCTTGCTGTGAAAGAGTTAGATTTAATGCCATGGTTGTCATTCTGTAGATGTTGTGTATGACTTGTTTAATTCTTTAGTGGATCTATATTTAAGTTTGCGATTTTGTAAGACCTAAAAACACTATGGTGTGGCTATTGTGTTGACAAGGGAACTGTATAAAATAAAGAAAATCTAGAAGTCTATGCTTAGTTTAGCCACAGATCTAGTGGTCGAAAAATAATTTGTTCAAAACTAACAATTGCTCACTATAGTTAAAGCTGCTTGCAAGAGGAGAAAAAAAAAAGCAGGTGGAAGTTAAAGTATTAGATCAGAAGAAAAAAAAAAGCAACTTTCATCCTGTTTGCATTCACACTAACTGTACTATGAATAACATGTTTGATTCTGAAGTGTCTGGCTCACATAGCAGCTTTATTGTAGACAGTAATGGTCTGTAAAATTTATTGAGACATCCCATCGTCTACAAGATTATTCTGTGTGATGACTTTAGAAGATGTAGTTGCTCAATAAGAACAATCCGGCTCACATAACAGATTTTCTCTAGTTTGTGGCATAATTATTTCAGATGATTAACTACCTACATGTATAGATCTAACTGCTTTACTGACAGGCTGTAATACGTTTAGTGACAAGAAGTGTTAGGAGGTTTTTGTTCACAAGATCTGTATTATCCGGACACCAGTTCACGGTCGGGGTAAGACGTGTTTCGCAGCGCTCCGGCCAAATGGTCTGAACTCAACTTGCAGTGTCGCGAGTTCATACGACAGAAAGAAGATGTGCATTGAAGGGGCGTGGCTTTTGTAGAGACAGCAACTACTGAGGAGAGTTTGTGCGATGCATAAGACTGAAAAAAGAAACTGACTGGTGTTATTTACCTTCGATTTTCCTCCTTTTTTATTGTGACGGAAAGACGGTATGTTGATTGCTTTTTTACTGTCGACTTTTTTTTCTTTTCATACAACTTAAGTGGCTGATAAGAGAAGAAATAGCACAACGAATTTCGAGTCGTTAGCTGTTGCTAGAAGACAGATCGCAATGGCACCACCGAAAAAGACACCGCCCACTAGAAACAAAAAAACGCCAGCACAGGCCAAGCAGTGGCTCCGTTGGCAGTGAGAAAAACACTGACACGCACTTTGATCCTTTGAAGAGTCAAACAGTCGAGGAAAAAAACAAAGGGAGGGAAAGATCCTTAAGTAAGAAACGAAAAACGACAGACCAACAACAACAAAAAATCACTAGCTTTACCAACAATGGAGATAGCAGCAAAACACAAACGGAGGGGGAGTGGGCGGACATCATGGAGGGCAGTGACGATCAGAATTCAACAGTGGTTACCATTCTAAGCAGAATGGAGAAGTTTATGGAGGATAACAGAAAAGAAAATATTAACGTCAGTTTTCAACTTGACAAAATTCTTTCAGAAATTTTTGACATAAGAAAAGAAAACGATTTTCTGAGAAAGAAAATAGAAACACTTGAAAACAGAAACAGTGATCTAAGTAACGACATAAGTCGGTTTCAGAAAGAACTCAAACAGGAAAGAGAACTAAGAAACTCTTTAGAACAATACACAAGAAAAGATAACGTGAAAATCATGAATTTACCTGGAGACTCAGACCGAGAAAGTTCAGAAGAGACAGAGAGAAAAGTGGTTGAGTTTATTCAGCAAAAACTACAGCTCCCATCTTTCCAGCATCAGGACATTAGTGTAGCCCATCGAATAGGGAAATTTTCAGCAGGGAGAAACAGACCCATCGTTGTGCGTCTTGTGAGAAGGAAAACAAAAACACAGATCTTTAAAAATAAACATATCTTAAGACAGGGGAAGTGTAACGTTTTCATCAGTGAGGATCTGACAAAACTGAATGCGCAAAGACTGTCGGAAATAAAACGCCACCCTGTTGTCATGTCTGCTTGGTCTTTTCAGGGAAAACTGTTCTGTAAACTAGTAGACCTCAGGGTGCTGAACATTGAAGATGGGGATATCGATAAGATTGACAGGATATTGATTGAATCTCCCACGGAGTCTATCCGAAGCCAACGATTTCCTCATCGCGCAGGAGAGAAGTGGTCAGACAGACCGGTACACAGAGGGAGAAACAACCAGGCGAGGGGAGTTGACAGAGGAGGCAGCCGGACACCCGGGGCTTCACACCTTCCACCGCGCAATGTGGGGCCAGGGGCAGTGCAGACGGGAGGTACCGGCGGTCAGGGCAGGCGGGAGGGCCAGGTCAGCAGCAGTGGGACAACCGGCAGCGGTGCAGCAGCCAGGAAATCCACGCCTGTAGCAAAGGAGGGGCAGCAGCGGGGTGCGGACTACGGGCGGTCCCAGCAGACGGCAATGTCTCAGGAGCCACAGGACTTTTCTCCTCCTCCGCTGCTGACCATGTCTCCTGACCTGTCCTGCAGAGCGGAGGATGAAGTGGGCAGCCCCGGATCTGAGGGCGACATGGAGGTGTTTGATGAGGTCTCTCACCTCTGATGCCTGACTTCCTGGAAAACATGCAGTGCCCACAAGAACGAGGCTGGAATCCAAAAGCAGATTGTGGAGTCAAGAGACTGAACCAGAATGTGGGATTTCCTCCAAACGCCTCCTGCTCGCGCTTGTGTGTGCGTGTGTGTGTGCGTGCGTGCTGTGTGTGTGTGTGTGTGTGTGTGTGTGTGTGTGTGTGTGTGTGTGTGTGTGTGTGTGTGTGTGTGTGTGTGGGTGGGTGTGTGAGTGTGTGCGTGCGTGCGTGCGTGCGTGTGTGTGTGTGTGTGTGGTGAGAGTGTGTGTGCATGTGCGTGCGTTTATGGTGTGTGTGTGTGTGTGTTTGTGAGTGAGTGGTGTATATATGTACGTGCGTGCGTGCGTGCGTGCGTGTGTGTGTATATATGTATGCGTGCGTGTGTGAGCGTGTGTATGTATGCGCGGGCGTGCGGAATTATCATCCAATGTCCCACATGATTGCTTGCCTGTACACAACCGTACCGACGCTTTTTTCGGTCTCCGAATCTTGGCAGTTGCGTTAATGTTCGTTACTCTTTGTACCGACTATAACAATAGAGGGGGGGGGGGGGGGGGGGGGGGGGGGGGCGGGACACTGTGAATGTGGGGGGGGGGGGGACGGGACACTGTGAATGTGGGGGGGGGGGGGGGGACGGGACACTGTGAATGTGGTGTTAGGCTCCCGGTCTGGCGTCGGGGTTTCGGGTCGCTGTGGACACCCCCATTCGAAGATTTTATTTGTTTTGCTTCTTTTGTGAGTGTTTTGTCTCCTGTGAGGGCGTTGGTACCGATCCCGCCAGCCGGGATTTTTTCCGGTGGGTGGATGGACCATGGACCATCCATGGTCGGTCGAATGTTGAGTGGGGCGGCGCTGATGTTGGCTCCGGAGGCGGGATCCTCTTGTGCGAGACTCGAGACGCGTCGGCGGATCGTGAGCGCATCGCTGTGACCACTAGGCCTAGGCTGTCCCGTCCACCCTCGGCGTGGGAGGACCTTGTAGCTCTAGTGGAGGATGTGAAGACGTCAAAAGGAAAAATGATAATGATAAACGCGTTGTCTGTCACTGAGGTTGTCCCATGAACGCATGCGTGTATGTGCGCAAGTTTTATATGCATGTGTTGGATAGAGCGAGCAAGCGAGTGGGCGAGAGAGAGATGGTTTTTGATTTTATTGTTATAATCACTGTTAGTCGTCGTAGTGAAAGTATTGATATTGGAGGTGGTGGTGGTGGTGTGGGGGTGATGACGGTGGTGGTGGTGGTAGAGTGAGGGTACATGGTAACAGTAATCGTGGTAGCGGTGGTGGTGGTGGTGGTGGTAGTAATAGTTGTAGTAGTAATAGTGGTAGATGGTGGTGGTGGTGGTGGTGGTGGTGGTGGTAGTGGTGGTAGTGGTAGTAGTGGTAGTAGTTGTGGTTGTAGTGGTAGTAGTGGTAGTGGTGGTGGTAGTAGTAGTAGTATTTAGTAGTAGTAGTAGTTGTAGTGGTGGTGGTGGTAGTAGTAGTGGTAGTAGTAGTAGTAGTAGTGGTAGTGGTAGTGATTGGTGGTGGTGGTAGAAGAAGTAGTAGTAGAAGTAGTAGTAGTATTTGTAGTAGTGGTAGAGGTAGTAGCAGTGGTGGCAGCGGTGGTGGCAGCGGCAGTAGTAGAAGTAGTAGAGGGGGTGTGGTGATGGTGGTGATGGTGGTAGTGGTAGTTTTAATGGTAGTAGTAGTAATAGTGGTGGTGTTGGTGGTGGTAGTAGTAGTAGTAGTAGTAGTTAGTAGTAGTAGTAGTAGTAGTAGTAGTAGTAGAATGCTGCACATAAAGGAAAGTGAAGTACTATATTAAATGGATTATGAACCAACGCGACACAGACCATTGACCATGATCGGCGTTCAAGTGTGGTTTTCCTGTGCTATGTGCACTTTTAAACTTTTGAATCTATTACTTGTCTTGTTACCGCCTTTTTGTTTTGCTTTTTTCTTGTACACAGTTTGCATGTTTAATGCTTATGGAGACAATCAAGGTATTTTTCTTCAGGCCATATTGGAAGAGCCATTGCTATCTGATATCCAGCTATTTTCAACTGTAATAAAAAATACATGGATAGTATTTCCCTTGTATCACTAAACTGCCAAGGATTAGGTGATGCTAAAAAGAGACGTGATGTATTCCAGTATCTGAAGCAAAAGTCGCACTCAGTTTTTGTCTACAAGATACACACTTTACTAAGAAAATAGAACCGTTTGTGACAGCGGAGTGGGGCTACAAGTGTATATTTTCTTCTAATAGCTCAAACTCCAGAGGAGTGGCTATAATGTTCAATAATACTTTTGAATTTAAGATAAAAGGGGTGCACAGAGACCAGGATGGGAACTTTGTGATAGTTTTATTTAGATATATGGAACAGGATCTGCTTCTTGTTAATGTTTATGGACCTAACAGAGACACTCCTGAATTCTATTTACACTTAAAAGATGTAATTAAAAGTTTTAAAACACGCAATGTTATCTGTGTTGGTGATTGGAACCTTGTCTTAGATCCATCCCTTGATTACAATAATTATAAACATACTAACAACCCTAAAGCTCGAGAAAGTGTGCTGAATATGATTGAAGAATTACAGTTGTCAGACATATGGAGGGAATACAATCTCGACTGTAAAAGATTCACTTGGAGAAAGACAAATCCTTTAAAACAAAGCAGATTAGATTTTTTCCTTCTCTCTGAGTACCTTATATTTGCTGTTGAAATGCCTGATATTCACTATGGTTATCGATCAGATCATTCTATGATTAGTCTGAGATTGAAATTTGGTAAACAAAAAAAATGCATGACATACTGGAAATTCAATAACTCTCTCCTCAAAGATAATATATATACAAAAGAAATTAATGAAACTATTAACAGTGTTATCGGAGAGTATGCTGTTGATCACTATGAGAAAGAACATCTGGAAGAAATTTCTGAAACCAACATAAAGTTAACAATTCCTGAAAACGTGTTTCTAGATTTTCTTATGATGAAAATTAGAGCAAAGACAATAGCATATGCAACAAAGAAAAAGAAGGAAAGA
>JASPKP010006693.1:2500-5000 GCA_030674155.1 Stramonita haemastoma
AGAGGTTGTTTTCGCCCTAAGATGGTTACAGCCCTGATGAGCAAACATTGTTTTGTTGTATTAAGTTGCTCTCTGTTCTTAATGAAACAAAATAGCGAAAATTGCACAGGTTTGTTGGGGGAATATTTCTTTGCTTGTTGATTTAGTTGCCTGTTTATGTATTTGTTTGCTTTTCGTATAATCATTTTATATTCCAGTTTTGTTTAAAGGTTTGTTTTGCTTGTCTTGTTCCTATTTTTAAATTGTTTGCATTCTGTTGCTGGTGTTTCTCCTTGGTGGAGCAATTACAAACTGATTATGCTTTTTCTCGTCAGCTAGTTTGATCAAGCTTAAAGAGTCATCCACGTTTGATTGCCATCAAAATGTGAAGCAATTAGAACATCATTAAAGCATGAATTCATGAAGAAAATTTGACGAGAATATAAGAAAAGCTACGTTCCTTTAGGGCTCTTCCAAAGATGGTTAGGTATAAAGAAAAAACTGGTGTGAGAATTTAAGCCTGAAGTGTCATTATTATGGAAGCGAATTTGTATTCTATTTGTTTTCATGTTGTTTCTCTTGACTAAGTGACACCTTTGATGTTATTCAACTCCGCTATGGAAAGAAATAAACGTTTTGAAAAAAAAAAACATGTTCATGAATGAATGAAGCAACAGGGTATCTGTAAAGTTATGGATACTATGAACAGCATTGTCTCAACTATGATTTGAGGAATACAAAATAATGTGAATAGATCTATGAAAACAATAGCATTTTCTCTTTGTCTCTACTTTGCTTCTTTTCTTCTTGTCACCTCCTCGTTTTTGTTCTACCTTCTTTGTTCATTCTCCTGCTTTTTTCCCCTGAAAGATTTAAACAGATTTCTCTCCCATGCCTAAGTCTGATGTGCTGGGCCTGACTTGTCAGGCGCTTAACGGTAACACAACGTATTTTCGCTCATATAACAGATAACAAAAGTTGCTGTCTGACTGTTCCACTAAGAAGAAAGAACAAAGTATGCTTACATAAAATACGGTGAATATGAATAGGTCTTTCTTTAATATTGCTAGCTATTGTTACCATACTCTCTCTCTCTCTGTCTCTCTCTGTCTCTCTCCCTCTCTCCCCTGCCCCCCCTCTCTCTCCTCTCTCTTATCCCCCCTCTCTCTCCCTCACTCTCCCCCTCCCTTTCTTCCCCAACCCTTTCTCTCCACTCACTTTAACCTACCCTATTTCCTTTTTCCACAACAATCGTTAATAAGAAACGAAAAGAAAGAGAGAAAATCAAATCAAATCCCAATCCCATTTCACCAAAATGGCCACTCTTTGCAAGGAATCCCCCACCTTTGCACTGCTGACAAGCGGGTTAATGGAAAACAAGCAGGAGCATCTCTGGACTCATAGACAACATGCTGCTCTGAGAATGTATGTCCTGCATGCATCGATTGTCCCTTCTGTCTGTCTGTCTGTCTGTCTGTCTGTCTGTCTGTCTGTCTGTCTGTCTGTCTGTCTGTCTGTCTGTCTGTCTGAAGCGGCTGAATCACTGATCTATGGCAAACAGAGATCGACAGCTTCTCTCGTCTGTCTGGGGCTGGATGAAAAAAGTATGTAAATGCTTACTCTGTTACCCATGAAAAATGAAGATTATTCAAAGACTCAATTCTCTCTGCCTTGGTGCTAGTTCCTGGGCAAGTCTGTGAAAATGAAGGTTGCATTTGAGAATATACTATAACGACATGTGCAGTGTGTATGTGCGTGTCTGTATGCAGGGGTGTGTGTTCAAACAAGGGGGGGAGGGAGGTTGTGTGTGTAAGTTTTTGTGAGTGAGTGAGTGAGTGAGTGAGTGTGTGTGTGTGTGTGTGTGTGTGTGTGTGTGTGTGTGTGTGTGTGTGTGTGTGTGTGTGTGTGTGTGTGTGTGTGTGTGTGTGTGTGTGTGTGCCTGTGACCCCTACATACTTGTTCTCTTTGTATCTCTGTGTGTCTCTCTCTGTCTTTGTCTGTCTGTCTGTCTGTCTGTCTGTCTGTCTGTCTGTCTGTCTGTCTGTCTGTCTGTCCTGTCTGTCTGTCTGTCTTCTCTCTCTCTCTCTCTCTCTCTCTCTCTCTCTCTCTCTCCCCTCTCTCTCTCTCTCTCCCTCAATCCTCCCCCCTCTCTCTCTCTTCCCCCTCTCCCCCCTCTCTCTCACCCCTCAATCTCCCCCCTCCCTCTCTCTCTCTCCCTTATATCTCTCCATTCACTTTAACCTACCCTATTTCCTTTTTCCTCAACAATCGTTAATAAGAAAAGAAAAGAAGAGAGAAAATCAAATCAAATCCCAATCCCACTTCACCAAAATGGCCACTCTTTGCAAGGAATCCCCCACCTTTGCACTGCTGACAAGAGGTTAATGGAAAACAAGCAGGAGCATCTCTGGGACTCATAGACAACATGCTGCTCTGGGAATGTATGCCCTCCCCGCATGCATCGATTGTCCCTTCTGTCTGTCTGTCTGTCTGTTCTGTCTGTCTGTCTGTCTGTCTGTCT
>JASPKP010006693.1:7500-10000 GCA_030674155.1 Stramonita haemastoma
GAGGGAGAGAGAGAAAGAGAGGGGGAGGGAGGGAGGGAAGACATACACAAAAAGACAGACAGACAGACAAACAGGCACAGCGATTTAAGTTAACCCGCACGATAAAGTGTTGGTTGTCAAACAAAACAATATCATTTTTCTGTCTAAAACAGCCCGAGAAGAGCATCACTATGACAGCAACATCCATGTGTGGATTAGATCAGTGAGTCAGCAGTCTCGATGTCTGCAGCAGACAGACAGAATCAGTGTGTCGCCATTCACACAGCATGTCCTTGCGATGCTATAGTGCTTATTTTCCATTAACCTTCGGCCACTATATGCCACTACATTGGGGACGGGATAGCTCAGTGATCAGAGCGCTCACTTTCTCCCAGCCAATGTTAAGCAGCATCGAGCGTGGTTACCAAGTGGATGGGTGACCATTTGCGCGCCTTGGCTTCAGTACAGTCTCCCCAGTTCACCCAGCTGTAAATGAGTACCTGCCCTCTTTAGGGTCAGGGAAGATAAAGCAGTGAGTTAGAGATGGGCGCCGCCCTCAACATGCTGGCCCCATAGAGAAGCTGAGGTCTCTGATGCCTCGCTCCCCTACGACAACATAGGTTAAGGGACACCTTGACCTTTTTAACTTTACACTATAGCCAAGGTTTTTCATGCAATGGAAAGAACATTCACTTCGGTAACTGAAGTGAGGTTATTTGTTTCCCCCCATATTTTCTCTACATACAAGAGGTTGAGTTGTAAATCGACTTTTGTGGCTAGGTCTGTTACAAAGTCATGATTTATAATTATGAGTAAAACAAAGCATGTCAGGTTAATGGGTTAACCAGTGTGACAGGTTAATGTCTGAATAACATAAGAAGAGAGAGAGAGAGAGAGAGAGAGAGAGAGAGAGAGAGAGAGAGAAGAGAGAGAGAGAGAGAGAGAGAGAGAGAGAGAGACAGAGACAGAGACAGAGACAGAGAGAGAGAGAGAGAGAGACAGACAGACAGACAGACAGACAGACAGACAGACAGAGACACAGACACAGACACAGACACAGAGACACAGAGACAGAGACAGAGACAGAGAAAGAGACAGGCAGACAGGCAGACAGGCAAAAAGAGAGAGACAGAGAGAGAGAGACAGAGAGAGAGAGAGGGAGGGGGAGAGTGGGGGTGGGGGAGGACATACAGAACAGACAGAGAGACAGACAGACACACGTACGCACTCACACATACACAATCACACTTTCTCTCTCTCTCTCTCTCTCTCTCTCTCTCTCTCTCTCTCTCTCTCTCTCTCTCTCTCTCTCTCTCTCCTCTCTCTCTCTCTCTCTCTTTTTTTCTTTCTTTCTTTCTTTCTTTCTTATTTTCGTCTATTTTCCTTCATTTCCTTCTTTCTTCCTTTCTTTCTTTCATTCTTTCTTTCTCTCTGTCTTTCTCTCTTTCCTTATAGGCACATGAGCTTGCATGCGCTCATAAATTAAACGAGCATATGGCTCACAAATAATTCCTCTTTCACAATGACCTTCATCTTTCTGCCCGAAGATATAAAAATGACCCTGATTTCATGCAGTTGCCCCTTTCCAATATTCTGCAGGTTTTTGATAGCCAAAGGTTAATGGAACACAAGCACTGGCACCTCTGGAACGTTCTATAAGACATGCTATCCTGATAGGTGCAGATCCATGCCTCGTGTGTTTGACACGTGGAAATCACTGATCTATTCTAAATACTGCACTGCTGCTACTACTACCGCATTGCATCGCTAGAATAATACTGTTTTTGTTAACTATCTGCGAAGATGTGGTATTTCTTTTTGTCAACTGTTTGGTGATGTTTAACCCTATCATTTGTTACAAATGTTTCGTTTTAATTTTGTCTGCCTGCCTGCCTGTCTTTTTGTCTGTCAGTCAGTCTGTCCGTCTCTCTGCCTGCCTGCCTGTCTGTCTGTCTGTCTGTCAGTCAGTCTGTCTGTGTGTCTTTCTGTTTGTCTGTCTCTTTCAATCTCTGTCTCTGTCTCTCTCTCTCCCAGTCTCTCTCTTTGGGGTTTCTCTCTCTGTCTGTATGTCTGTTTCTCTGTCTTTGTATGTCTATCTGTCCGTCGGTCGGTCGGTCTGTCTGTCTGTCTGTCTGTCTGTCTGTCTGTCTGTCTGTCTGTCTGTCTGTCTCTCTCTCTCTCTCTCTCTCTCTCTCTCTCTCTCTCTCTCTCTCTCTCTCTCTCTCTCTCTCTCTCTCTCTCTCTCTCTCTCTCTGAACACTGAACACTGAACACTGAATTATTTCAGTGTTCAGTGTTCAGTGTTCAGTGTTCTCTCTCTCTCTCTCTCTCTCTCTCTCTCTCTCTCTCTCTCTCCTCTCTCTCTCTCTCTCTCTCTCTCTCTCTCTCTTACAGTCTGTGTGTTTGTCTGTGTGTGTGTGTGTCTGTGTGTCTGTGTGTCTGTGTGTGTGTGTCTCTCTCTCTCTCTCTCTCTCTCTCTCTCTCCTCTCTTCTCTCTCTCTCTCTCTCTCTCTCTCTCTCT
>JASPKP010006693.1:12500-13854 GCA_030674155.1 Stramonita haemastoma
TGTGTTGTGTGTGTGTGTGTGCGTGCGTGCGTGAGTGCGTTCGAGCGCGCGCGCGCGCGCGCAATACAACTGACTTGGATTTCTGTGTGTGATTTTCTTGCTTGGAAACCACGACAAAGCAGAAACAAATCTGACGTTATAAAAATGTAGTTAAGTAATACAGAGATGTGAGATATTCTAAGCTGGACAGTAAATAGAAAGTGCCTTTATAAACCTGCAATTTCCAAAGGGCCTTAATAAACCTGTATCTATCTAAGGGCCTTAATAAACCTGTATTTATCAAAGGCCTTAATAAACCTGTATCTATCAAAGGGCCTTTGTAAACTTGCATCTATAAAAGGGCCTTAATAAACTTGCATTTATCAAAGGATCTTTATAAACCTGTATTTATCAAAGGGCCTTTATAAAGCTGCAGTTATCAAAGGGCCTTTATAACCCTGCAGTTATCAAAGGGCCTTTATAAATCTGCAATTATCAAATATGGATTATGCTTTTAAAGATAACAATGTGTTGATGACAAGAACAAGTAAAAAGAATGAGAAAACTCACACATAAACAATCAGACTTTGTAATAGTCATAATTCATCCTTTTGTTTGTGTCTTCTTTTGAGAAAAAAGCAAACCTTTAAAAGAAGCCATGGATTAGATGATAAAAAGACTGGGAGAAAATGTTTAATCCTCAGGAGTTTAAACATTGAATGATGAGTCTTTTTACGAAGGCCTACTACGCATTCTTCTGGTACATCTTTATTGTAATGTGTAAATGCCTATATGACAAAAAAGGAGACGAATGACGATAATAGAAGCAAAAACATGAAATTTATCAAACCCACACATGTGAAACTCTCCATAACCCTATTTCATTACCTTCTAAAGATACCACACAGACAAAGAAGGACAAGAAAAAAAAAGACAAGGAGTACAAAGAAGACACAGAACAATCTCCCTGGACAACAGCTGACAAAGGTAGCACATTTCAAAGAGGAGGACACACGATCAAAGCGGAGCAGGGTGGCAAACGGAAATCACTTCGGCCTGCTCTGATTTGCCGCATGCCAGTCAGCTAGCTGGCTACACCCTGCCTGCTGCATCAAAGACAACGATACAGAATGGGAGGCTGAGGAATGGAAGGGGATACTCTGGCCTTGAGACAGACACATGCCTTTCTGAAGGCATCACCCGTGTGATCGTTAGGGGGTGATTAGCATGAAGCCTGGAAGGAAGCCTGCAGTGTCAGGACGTGTGTACACGTGCATGACACTGAGAGAGCTCTGTGGGAATCTGCCTGGTGAAAGAGAGTAAACTCGAAGTACTGCTAAACTTGTGCAGGTCAACAGTCAGGAGTTCTTTTTAT
>JASPKP010006694.1:7500-13853 GCA_030674155.1 Stramonita haemastoma
GTGAAGTCGATTTAAACCGAGGCCCAATGTGCGAACGCACGCAGAACATCTTACCCACACGTTAAATCCTGTTCCGCTTTCTGTATGAGTAGGCCACTGTGTAGCGGTGAGAACAGATGACAAGGTTTATGAAAATGCATACACACGGGGACTGGATGTAAAAAAGCACATTAGTGTTTGTTCCATTATCCTCGATATAAAAAGAATAAATAAATAAATAAAATAAAAATAAGAGTTTTCTGGTCCTTTCGCAGCCATTTACAGCTGGGGGAACTGTACTGTAGCCAAGCGCGCAAACGGTCACCCATCCAACTGGTAACCACGCTCGACGCTGCTTGACTTGGCTGGGAGAGAGCGAGGCTCTGACCACTGAGCTATCCCGTCCCCATAGAATTATGGATCCATGCCTATTTCGACTTTATCTAATGCTGTCATCTGAAAGTGATGATATCATTTCTAAATTAGCAGTGTATTGACTCAAAGCTGTCCAACTGCGACAAAATGCTGTGTCCTGGCCTCTGCATTATGAAGTAGGTACCGATGAAATACGTAATATTTCTTTTCTTTTGTTTCTCTAGTTTTCAAGTTGGGGGTAGGGGGTTGGAGGAAGGGATTCTTTTTTGTTTGTTTTTTGTTGTTGGGGGGTTTGGGGGGGGGGTGGGGGGGGGGGGGTTGTTTGGGTTTTGGGTTTTTTTTTTTCTTTTTGCCACTGTTCAAAAAGGGCCGTTGCGGTATGCACAAAGAAAATATCTGAACCATCCTCTCTCTCTCTCTCTCTCTCTCTCTCTCTCTCTCTCTCTCTCCTCTCTCTCTCTCTCTCTCTCTCTCTCTCTCTCTCTCCCCCTGTAAGCTTTCCACGTAAGAGCATAATTTTGTATGATTTATGATCTCCAAACTGTTGTTGTGAGCTGTCGGTCCAGATTATCCTCGAGCGGATGGCATAACACGTACCTGAATAATAGACCACCCCACTCATTAGGACTATGAGGCGCGTGGTCACCCGTTTGCCTATTCATGGTTCACATCGATGTTCACTTCTTTGTCGTCAAATGCTCAGACAGCAGTTACTACTGCCTGTTATGAGCGAAAATGCGTTGCGCTGCCGTTAAGCGCCTGACAAGTCAGGCCCCGACTATCCGACTACGGTGTGGGAGAGATTTGTTATCTTTTAAGTCTTTCTGGGTAAAGAAAAGGGCTGGAGAGCGGACCAAGAGGGCAGAAAAAAAAAACCAAGAAGGAGGAGACAGGGAGAAAAGGTACCAGGCAGAAACAAAGAGTAGGATAGAAAAGAGGGAATGTCTGGCACAGAATTTCCAGAAAGTGGGGATGCTATTTATACTGACAGGCCCCTGGCATCTCCACGAGTCCGGGGGAGATGTTTGCTTTAGTCATAGACTTGACGACAAAAATCAGATGAAAGGAAAGGCTGTACCTCTAGGCACGTAATTCGGGTGTTGTACTTTTTGACTTTCTTTTTTCTTTGGTCGCTGGATTTTGATAGTCGGTTGAGTTGTTTGTCGTTTTTTTTCCTCGTTCCTCAGCAAGAACTCCCAAGTTCACCATTGATAAGATGTTACGTATGTTTGTCTACGATTATGCTAGCCGCATTCCGACTTCAAGTAAGTTTAGTTGACTGATTGCTTGGGTTTATTTTTTTCACAGCCACAGCCATAATACCCAGAGTCGTTATGTCTCATCCCCAGGGTCGGAAGTCCACAGGGAGCCCATCAATATCAGGCCGCCGTAGGGCCACCAGCCAGAGGGGCCCTGCACTGCTACTGGGTCACTTTGGAGTTGTTCAGTGGTACCTGTTCTGAGCTACTACTACTACTACTACTACTACTACTACTACTACTACTACTACTACTACTACTACTACTACTACTACTTCTACTACTACTACTTCTACTACTACTACTTCTACTTCTACTACTTCTACTACTGGTGCTGCTGCTCCTGCTACTGCTGTAAAAAAAAAGTTGGTACTGTGATGAGATGATAAAGGTTATTGCTATGATGCTGATGGTGCTGGTGGTAGTAATGGTGGTAATGGTGGTGGCGGAGTGGCGTTGGTGGTGGTAGTCATCGTTATGATAATGATGGTGATGGTAGTGGTGGTGGTGGAGGTGATGGTGGTGATGGTGGTGGTCCTTGTTCTGATGATAGTGGTGGTGTGTAATGAGGAGGAGGAGGAGGAGACGGAGAAGAAGGATTATGATGGAAAACAGCAATGATGATAATGACTATAATGACACCAAGACAGACAGACAGACAGACAGACAGACCGATTAAAAGATACTCAGCTAGACAGAGAGGCAGGCAGACATATAGATAGTCTACTGCAGTAATGTCAGAAAAGAGAAATATTTTATGGAACGAAAAACAGCTAAAATGTAAAAATACTATTTTAATGTCTCCAATAAGTATGTAGATAAATCGGGGGGGAAAAACAGCAATTACGTTTAATTGATTTTGAACAATACCAAATGTATAATCGTTCAGGATGAATTAAATATTATTTTTCATTTTTTGTTGAACTTCATAGAAAATAATAAACTTGTAATTGCTTTTTGTAAGCAATATTGTGCTTTTCAGTTTATCCATTTTTACTTGGGCGAAAAAAAAAATGGACGTCAGCGTTTTTTTCGGCAAAACTTTGGGAAAAAAAAATGAACATAGACTTTCTGCTTCGAAAATGAGACAGTGGGTGGCGCTTCACTTCAGTGAAGTGTTTTCCCTTGAGGAACAGTTAAAATTGATCGGGAGAACCTTGCTATACGTAAATCTATTAGAAATCAGTACAATACAATTAAGCATTCTGGTGTAAAACAATACAATACACAATGCAAAAAATAAACTAGCTTAGAACGCAGAGGACTTCCACACAAGATGCATAAAGAAAACAATGTGATCAATGCAAAGAAATAGAATGATGCTCAATGGACGTGAAGAGTTTTGTCTCAGTCATCTTAAATAGTCGTTGCTTTCCCCAAACACAATTTTTCATAAGCACATCTTTTTCATGAGCAGTTCTACAACGATCACAAATCACCCAGGAAAGCCACAGAGAGACAGAGAAACAGACAGGCAGAGACAGATAGGCAGAGAGACAGACAGACACAGAGCGAGAGAGAGAGAGAGAGAGAGAGAGAGAGAGAGAGAGAGAGAGAGAGAGAGAGAGAGAATGAACATTTGAATGAACATTTTTATTGAGGGAAAAGATTAAGCACAATGGTGGCTTGTTTTCATCCAGCCCTCTTAAAAAATAAAAAAAAAGTGAATCGATCAACCAATCAATCCAAATGCATAATTCAAGTATAAAGCTATGAAAATCAAAATTTGGTGAATAAATCAACCAATCGTATGATTTGAGCATAAAGCTATAACATTTGAAAAGAGAGAGAGGGAGGGAGTGAGAGGAATAAGGTGCGGGCTGTTATTATCTTTTTCAGCTCCTGAAGAGGGTAAGAAGAAATGGACAAAGAAAAGAGAAAAATAGAATAGAGGGAAAGAGGGAGAGGAGGAGTAAGAGGAGGGGGAAGAGGAGAGAGAGAAAAAAAAGGATCAGGGAAACAATAAGAACTACAATTATACAAGTTAGTACCTACTTAAGTCAAGTGAGCAAAATCATAACATACCCAAGATTATACAAAGGTTCATCATAAATCTGAAATATAATGTGCACCTAGACAGTTCAGTGAAGTAGAAACGCTTTACATAAGAGACAAACATAATGGTGGGGGGAAGAGAGAAAAGTTGGGGAAGGGGGAAAAGAAGAATAGGAGAGAGCGGGGGGAGAGGAGGAGTGAGGTAGAGAGGGAGAGGGGAGAGAGAGAGAGAGAGAGAGAGAGAGACAGACAGACAGACAGACAGACAGACAGGCAGGCAGGCAGGCAGACAGACAGACAGACAGACAGACAGACAGACAGACAACAGAAGGAAAAAAATAGAACAGACAGGGAGACAGTAGAACAGGCAGAGAGATAGGCAGGAAGACAGAAAGACAAAAGACAACCCTGGAGCGAGAGGGGTGTAGAGAGGGGAGGGTGGTGGTAGGGAAAGAGAAGGAGGGAGAATAAAGAGGGGACAAAAGTACTGGGGGGTGGTGATTAAGAGTTGACATAATACTTACACATGATTGAAATTACATGATACTAGTTATTAATGGTGTTTGCAAATTGAAATCAATTTCATCAAAATAGTGATATATAGATAGAGAGAGAGAGAGGGGGGGGGGGAGAAACAGAGAGAGAGAAACAGAGAAGAGAAACAGATAGAAAGAGAGAGACAGAGATCGAGAGAGAGACGGAGAAAGTTACAGACAGAGAGAGAGAGATAGAAGTGACCAGACGTTAACATTACCCAAAACAAACATGAGACTGGACGAGATAAGAGTGCTAGCAATAGGCAAGAGAAGGAGCTGATCGCCTATGGTAGAGCTGAAGACGTTACCATACCATACGCTTATAGCATGCGGGGGCAAGGCGAGATGAAGGGTCATTCATTGTGCTGACCAAAGCAGAAATCCTGGCTAAAAGGGGGATGATGGTCAGTGCTGACCTTGGAGGAGAGAAATGGGGAGGGGAGGTAGGAGGGATCCGGGGAGGGAGGGTGTGGATGATGCTGACAAAACGGCGAGAGAGTTAATTACCTTCCAACAGGGAGGCTGGTTCAGAGACTGATGATTGCCATTCATGAGGTTACACTCCGGTACTACCTTGCGCGCGGGTCACGTAGTGTCTTTTATAGAGTTGCTCGTCGGAAAAAAATGTGATTTTTTCACAGAGTTTTTAAAGTATGAAAAAATGCACCATGTACTTGTTTTGGGAGATTGTGGATATAGAGACATATCAGGTAGTCAATAGAAATTTGGAAATGATCATCAAATGAGGATTGCTTGTGTTCCTATATACAGTGTTGACCCCTGCGAGTGCATATGGCGGTTAGGAAGCTAGCAGACGGCAAACCACTGAGGAGGTACAGTGTTTGCTAAAAAAAAACAAATTTCAAACCTACGAAATTTGTGCAAAATCATATGAGTTTTGAGTGAGAGGCTAGTCTTTCACAGAAAGTGGGGGGCGGGGGAGGGGGGGGGGGGTAGTGGATGCCTTAGTACGTGCGGTCATACAGAAAAACAGAAGGAAAAGGGATCAAATGTAACTGTAGTGTATAGCCTATGGCTCCCTTACCTTGCATGTTAAGAGATGACCGGAGGTGACCGCCATCTTGCCCGTGTTTGAAAACGAAAACTGGAGAGATTGATTTATTTTGGATCTCTGCATGGGGTTCTGTTTAGGGACTCAGAATAAACACACACACACACAGTGTGTGTGTGTGTGTGTGTGTGTGTGTGTGTGTGTGTGTGTGTGTGTGTGTGTTGTGTGTTGTGTGTAAGTGTGTGTGTGGGTAATGTCAGTCTTTGTCCGTTTTCACACACAGGTTTGTGGTTAAGTGTATAGATCAGGGATCCTGTCTTTATGCGTGTGTACGATGCACGTGCTGTTGTGTGGTGGGCGAGTGATCGTGCTTTAGGTAAAACAGGGAAATGGGGGTTTTCTCTTCGCGTGTTCAACCCACATCCTCCCACCTGACCATGGGCTTTGTGCCTACCCCCCAGCCCTCCGTCCCCCTCCGCCATCTGCTGTGTATTTCTTGTTTTCTGTCTGCCTCTGTCTGTCTGTCTGTCTGTCTATTTGGTGTATCATTGTTGTTTTTTATTTAGTTAAAGGGCTCTTTTTTTTTTAATCTAATGTTAACCCTGATAAGGGCGGGTACTGAATGTAAAAAAGACCAGTGCTTATTCATTAGCCTCAAAATAAAAGAAGTTGATTCGATTCTCTCTCTCTCTCTCTCTCTCTCTCTCTCTCTCTCCTCTCTCTCTCTCTCTCTCCCTCTCTCTCTCTCTCTCTCTCCTCTCCTCTCTCTCCTCCTCTGCAGGTATTTAGAAAGGGCATGGGTGTTCAAAAGGGTATTTGAATGTGTGACGAGAGATGTGAATCATGTATTCATGTATGTCTTATTAATTTTTGCTTGAGGCCAAGATGTAAAAACCAAAAAAAAACACGCATGCGTATTCTTTTCTTTTCCCTCATAAAATCAAGATTTGTTTGTTCATTCTCTCTATGTCCCTCTGTCTCTACGTCTCTGTGTCTGTATATCTATCTCTCTCCCTCCCCACTCCCTCTCTCTCTCTTTCTTTCTCTCTCCCTCTCTCTCTGTTTCTCCCCCCCCCCCCTCCCTCTCTCTCTCCTCTCTCTCTCTCTCTCTCTCTCTCTCGTTCACCTGCTATTTCTACTCTAGATGGATGTTCTACAGATAACACATGCGACTGGAAATCGAGAAACTGCAGATTT
>JASPKP010006695.1:5000-13852 GCA_030674155.1 Stramonita haemastoma
AGAAAAAGTAGATATTTAGGAATGAATCTGAAAAATATACTTGTCTATAAATTCATGAATTTAAGAGGTGGTTCTTTGCTATAGAAGACCCTGTCTATGAATGCATCTATATCTAGTTAGGGATGAGTCTATCCAGAAGTAAACGCACTTTCTACAGCCACAAGAAGAGCAGTCAGAATATACGCAACAAACATTTGGTATAAATGTGTTCACTAATGCACCACAACACAAGGCTACACAAAGCTTGGTTTGATATGATTTCATTATTTAAGAGTCCCGGCGGAACCATCCGTTTTAGGGGCTGTACCATCAACCAACAATTACTGTAGGTCACACATTGCAACACAGCACAATTTAAATAATACTATAAAACATTACAACATAATGCAATACAATTTCATAGTTTCTTTTGCGACTGCTGTTGCTACTGCTGCTGCTGCTACTGCTGCTGCTTCTGCCGTCACTGCTGCTGCTAATAGTGCTACTAATACTGCTGCTGCTGTTGCTGCTTCTGCCGCTACTGCTGCTGCTACTAGTGCTACTACTACTGCAGCTGTTGTTGCTACTACTGCTGCTGCTGCTGCTACTAGTTCTACTGCTGCTGCTGCTGTTGCACTGCTACCACCACTGCCAATGCTGCAGCCACGTCTACTGCCGTTGTCCAGTCTGTTGCTAAGACTTGTTTGGCAATTTTTTTACGGTAACTTGCTACTTCTGCTGTTGCTGCAGCTGCTTCTGCGGCTAATGCTATTGCTGCTGCTGCTGCTGCTACTTCTGTTGCTGATATCACTGCTAATGCTGCAGCCATTACTACTGCCACTGTCTACGTCGGTTGCAGAGACTTTTTTAGATAAGTTTACTGCTACTGCTGCTACTTTTACTGTTGCTTTCACGCCTGTTACTACTACAACTACTACTACTACTCTTACTACTCTTACTACTACTACTACTACTACTACTACTACTACTACTACTACTACTACTACTACTACTACTACTACTACTACTGCTGCTGCTGCTGCTGCTGCTGCTGCTGCTGCTGCTGCTACGACTACGACTACGACTACCGATGCTGCAGCCACTGTTACTAACTCGAGTTATACAACTGCTACATTGAATATTATGACTGCTGTTGTTGCCATATGTACAGAAGTGGTACCGTTGATATTGCTATTCCACTGATGCTGTTTGTATTGCCAGTCGTCATAACATGACTCTGGGTATTCTATGCTAAAATTCTTCCGATTTCAAGGCCAACTACCAATAATGCGTTGTGAATACTATGATCACTTATTATTGCCACTGTTGCTGGTAGGATTTTTGTTTGTTTGTCAGGGCTCAGGTTCTACTAGTTTTATTGTTACTTGCAAATAACCCGTGATACTGGTTTAGATTTTGATTTTTGCTGAGTTTGCGCAAGCGATGATTTAGGATTTAACATACATGAAAAAAAAATCATTTACAAGGTAAAATGCGTCAGACGGTGACGATAATACAGTAATTATGTTGATAGTAATTACGAAGTTTAAATGTCTTGATAATAATTATGTACAGACGGACGAACGCACAGACAGACGGACAGACGGACAGACGGACGAACGGACAGACAGACAGACAGACAGATAGATAGATAGATAGATAGATAGATAGATAGATAGATAGATAGATAGATAGACAGACAGACAGACAGACAGACAGACAGACAGACAGACAGACAGACAGACAGATAAATAGAAACAGACAGACAGACAGACAGAAACAGAGACAGAGACAAAGAGACTGAGAGACAGAGACAGAGAAAGACATAGGGAGACAGACATAGGGAGACAGTGACAGCGAGAGACTGAGAGACTGAGAGAGACAGAGACATGGAGAGACAGAGTGAGACAGAGACATAATGAGAGAGAAACAGAGACAGAGAGAGAGTATGTAGGGGGGGGGGGGGGGGTTAAAAGATTCTTACACATAGTTGATAAATGTGACTCATTGCAACAGATGGTGCGATGTTATCAGATACGAAAGCAACACAAAAGAATATTTGCCGCTGAAAATGACTGTGATATTTTAATTCCTGATCCGGTACCGCCAAAAAAGTCCTGAGTCATCCTCAGCTATTATTTGTATCCTTCATTTCGCAGGCTTCTCACGATGTCTTTATACAGATTGGGATTCTGAAACCAGGTGCCAGATGTTTAAAAAAAACACACTAAAAGAAACATTTTGTTAAAAAAGGGGGGGAAATGCTGAATTGGAAGATTCATTGATGCGAAATATATCAGGCTATTCATTCAATGAGCCCATAATTATATCAGAAACTCATTCACAAGAGTATGTTACATAATGGTGTTACAAAGCGGAAGTTTTAGTATTAACATTTGTCTGTCTGTCTGTCTCTGCCTCTGTCTCTGTCTGTCTTTCTGTCTCTTCCCCTGTCGTTGTCTATGTCTCTCTGTCTCTCTCTCCCTCTCTGTCTGTCTGTCGTGTGTCTCTCTTTGTCTCTCTCTGTCTGTCTGTCTGTCTGTTTCGATTTTATTGTTGTAGCTTAGAAGTGCTTTGCTCTTAGTTGTTTGTGAACAGAAGCATATATTCACCACGCTTCCAGCTCCAAGTTTTTGTTTATCTGAAAGCTAATCATGTTACTGGCTATTTTGGGAGATTCCTTGAAAGAAAAAGAAAGAGGGGTTCTGCCTGCCGGAAACTCAGCGCCAAGATTGTTGTTCTGCACTGTTTGCTTTCATCTGATTTTTTGGGGTGTTTTTTGTTGTTTTTTCTCTGCGGTTTTTTCCATACTTTTTTCTAATTACTTTCTTTTGGCGCGTTGTCTGCCTTCCTAGTTTAATTCCCATTTCTTTTTGTTTTATTTTTTCTCTCTTTCTCTTTTTCTTTGGTGGTGTTTTTTTTATTTGGTTTTCTTCGGGTTTTTTTTTGTTTTTTTTTAGCTTGGTTTCGTTTTTTGTGAGTTGGGGTTAGGGGGCTGCTTTTGGGTTTGTATGGGTTTTTCGGGGAAAGGGGGGTTTAGGGTTTTTCTTTTATATTTTTGTTTTGTTGGTTTCTGTTGTTGTTGCTTGTTGTTGTTGTTATGTTTGTTTTTGTGTTTTAGGGAGAGGGGTGTTGAGGGGAGGGGGTTGATTTCCTTTATTATTCGTCAAAACCTTGACAATTTTTCCCCTTTCATACATTCATCAATTTTCGGCCCTGTAAACTGAATTCTCGTGTGCAGCAAAATCCACGCGTAACGTCTTGTGTACCACATTAAAAAACATCATCCATCCTTTCTGGAAGACTAGGCCAGATATGGCTAATGGTATGGACGACACCAACCGACTGGACATTCCACTTGGGACATGGAGAGAGACAGAGACAGACAGACAGACAGACAGACAGACAGACAGACAGAGACAGACAGACAGACAGACAGACAGACAGAGACAGAGACAGACAGACAGACAGACAGAAACAGACACAGAGAGAGACAGATAGACAGACAGAGAGATATATTTGATTATTTTATTTTGAGGACAAAGAAATGAGCACCCATGTGCTTTTTTACATCCAGTCCCCGTGTGTATTCATAACGGTAAATTTTGTCATCCGTTACCAGAGAGAGAGAGAGAGAGAGAGAGAGAGGGGGGGGGGGGGGGTGCAGGGGATATTCTGTCTGCTTCAACTTTCCTAAGATATACTGCATGGAAGTTTTTGAGTTTACCTGAAAGCAACTCCTCAGGCCGGAAGCTTTCAAAGGCTACAAACCACTTCTTATTTTTACCCCTTTTTCTTGTTTTCCAATGCTACTCTTACATTCACACCGCTCGTACTAAGTCATCCACAAAAGTTAAACAGATAAACACTTTTTGCCAAAGACCTGGCTCTGACTAAAAACTCATGTGATTTTTGGATATAATTTATTTGGTAGGTTTGGATTTTTTTTTATTCGCAGCAAACAATGTACCCCCTTAGTCCTTTGTCGTCTGCTAGCTTCCTAACCACACTATCCATGCGCGGGGTCAACACTGTCAGAACACAAGCAATCCTCATTTTGATGACCATTTCCAAGTTTCTCGTGACTACCTGATGTTGCTCTATGTCCTCAATCTAAATGAAACCCTCAAGTACACAGTGCATTTTTTCATACTTTACAACAACAAAAAATTCTATGAAAATCAGCAGACATTTTTCCCGATTAGCACTCTAAGAAATGTATGACTCGGAAGGTAAAGGTTGAGTGTAGCCAAAGAGAAAGAAAATGTTACAGTCCACTGTTAGCTACCGGGTGAAGGATCTTTAAATAAAGCACCACTGTTTTGCCATTCTGATAGTATCATTTTTAGAAATCGTATACTGATTCAGAAAAGAAAGGAAGATAGGTGTGAAAAACAAGTAGAAAAAAAAGCAAGCAAGCAAGCAGCAAACAAGCAAGCAATAGATAAATAAAGAATAAAAGAAAGGGGGGAAAGGGGAGACAGACAAACTGACAGACAGATAGACAAATAGAAAAGAAAGAAAGAAAGAAAGGAGAGAAAGAAAGAAAGAAAAAAAGAAAATAAAGAAAAAAAGGAAGAAAGAGAAAACAAAACAGGAAGGAAATGAAACAAACAAGCAAACAGACACTCGTTGTGAAAGAAAAGAGGAAACTTCTAGTTCAGAATTTCCATACAAGAATAGAAAAGTTCTGATAAAAAAAAATATGTCCAGACAGAGAGAAACACTATCCAGAATTGTGACATAACCCTGTACAAACCCAGGGGACTACCATAACAAACCATATACAGACACAGTCACATTGGCAACACACGACTCATTTGTAGATGGACGGTCACGTAGAATTGCACTATCCCATATTATAAGAAGGACCAGGACTAGGGGGGTGGAGGATAGAGCAGGGGTGGGGGTGTGGGGTGTGTGGGATGGGGGTGGATGGGGCTGTTGAAACCGGTTGCTATCTACTCCAGTGTGTGGGGGAGAGGGGAGGGGGAAGGGGAAGGGGTTTAGGTGCTTTTTGTTTATGTGGAGGGGGGTAAGATGAAGGTTTTGTGTGTGTGTTGTGTGTGTGTGTGTGTGTGTGTGTGTATGTGTGTGTGTGTGTTTGTGTGTGTGTATGTGTGTGTGTGTGTGTGTGTGTCTTTGATTTTACGTCTGTACACTTAAAGTGATATTAGACGAGGGATGAGGTTGGGGTGGGGGCGGGGGGGGGGGGGGGCAATAAAGAGATAAGGTTTTTTTTTTAAAAAAGTGCGTTGGTAACTGTGTACATAAGAAGACTGATTACAAAAATATATAACAAGAAAGTTGCAAAAGATGGCATAAGAAATGCAAATAATAACAAAAACAATCGAACAATAGAGAACTTTAAAATCTGAAACTGTAAGATGAAACAATTGCAAACTACATGTAAAGGCTGCCATGAATAAAGCAAAAAGTACATTGCCACAGTAGGGTGTTATAATTTCACAATCTTCACAGTAGTACTTTATAAAAAAGAGAATACTGGGGATCGCATCAGAGACAATGCTATCTCACACAGTAACTTTGGATTGATTAACACTTCTTGCAGTGACTTATCTTGAAATGGTGGTAGGAACTTTTTTAAACCTTGACAATGATACAAAACATGAACATTGGAAAGTTTTTCACCGCATATACATTTTACATTTTTGGCAAATTTTGCTCGAAATGCATTTAATTTCAATCTGTGGATTAGAGAAACAATATTTCTAGTACTGGATTTTTGAAAGCCGTACTGAGTACAAAGGATGTTCTCAATATCAAGAACTGAACAAGTATGCTGGGAATAGCCAGCCTCTTCATGTTTCTTTCTTACATGTTTCCAGCAAACACTTTGAAGCAAAGCATAACCCTCATGAAGAGAAAGAGGAATGTCTAAAACATTTGAACAGCTAGAATGTTTTGCTGCCTTTTTGGCTGCTTTGTCAACCTTTTCATTGAAATAAAGACCACAGTGAGATGGAACCCAGCAGAAAGTGATATTCGAACCCCTCAGAATGAGAAAATGTATCAAAAAATTAATTTCAGTAATGAGATTCTGCCTAACCATTGATGTAGAGTTATTAAGACACTGTAATGCAGATTTAGAATCAACGCAAAACAAAATCTGCAAAACAGTATTTGGAAAATCAAGCAGAAAGTACAAAGCCATCAAAATAGCGGTAAGTTCAGCAGTAAAGATGGAATGATTTTTGCCAATATGATATGACTTTTCAACTTTCAGAGCTGGAATGATAAATGCTGCCCCCGCTTCCTTATTTTCAAGAAGGGACCCATCAGTGTATATCTTAAGATGAGAAGGGTATGTATCTTCTAATGTGCATTTGTGTAAGAGCAAAGAATAATCGCATTTTCTTCTTTTTTTAATGAGAGATGGTTGATATCAAAGTGTGCTTTCTGAAGTTCCCATTTTGGAACAGGTGTTAAAATAGCGGTGGATTTTTGTCAATCTTTAGGATTAATGGTTGCCTCTTTAAGAAGATTGGAAGTATATGTGCCAATTGAAGCAAGAGAAGATATTTTTTAGCTCTGTTTGGAAAGTCTAAGTCAGATCTAATTGAAATTTCCGATGTAATATTGTTTTCAACTGTAGAACTTCTTAGGATATACTTTGAAACGGCTAAATTACGATAATCATCTAAGGGTAATACTCCTATTTCTCTGTAAGTTCCTAGAGAAGATGCATGAAACGGAACTCCTAAAGCAATCCGGAAAGCTTTACAATCTAGGCTTTGAAGTTTGTTCAAAAGATATCTGGGGGCACTGAAGAATAATTCTTGGCCATATGTTAGTTTAGAACGAACCAGTGATAATGATAAATGTTTTAGTACAACGAATCCTGTGCCCATATTTGCTTACTGATTGCCTTTAGTATATTTAGACTTTTTCTGGCTTTGTTCAAAGCATATTCGATATGACAATGCCATGTTAATTTTGAAGTAAGTATGATACCTAGAAATTTACCATAGGCTTATAGTCCAGAGCTTTTTCACCAATCTTGAAAACAGGAAGTTTAGGAGGATCAGCACCATTATTAAAAAGCACAACTTGTGTCTTTTCTGTGGAAAGACTAAACCATTTTTTTACCATATACATTATAAATTTTATCCAGCTCAAGTTGATATAACTTTCTAACATAGTTCAAATGTCTTTTAGGTGTTACCTTTTTCATAGCTACCCTTTTCCACTACAAAGGTCATCAGCATATTGAACAAGAACAACATTATCAGATATAGACTCAGGGAGGTCATAAAGTAGAATAATTGAATAAATAGGTGTGACAGATTACTATGGTAATCTATCCCTGACTTGACCATGATAAATGCCAAATGTGTGTGTGTGTGTTTTGTGTGTGTGTGTGTGTGTGTGTGGGGTGTGGTGTGTGTGTGTGTACATGAACGGTTAGGTTTGTATCTGCGTATGTATATAGGCGTGCATGTGTGTGCTCTGGTGTACGCGCGCACGCGCGCGTGTGTGTGCGGCGCGGCGTGTGTGTGTGTGTGTGTGGTGTTGTGTGTGTGTGTGTGTGTGTGTCTGTGTCTGTGTTTTGTGGGCTGTGTGTCTGTTTGTGTGAAAGTCAAAGTCGAAGTCAAAGTTAAAGTCAAATTTTTATTTCCAGACTGTAAAGTGGATAACCATTAAATTACTTTTCTTCATAAAGCCATCGTGTGTTTTGTGTGAGTGTGTGTGTGTGTGTGTGTGTGTGTGTGTGTGTGTGTGTGTGTGTGTGTGTGTGTGTGTGTGTGTGTGTGTGTGTGTGTTGTGTGTGTGTGTGTTTGTGTAGGCGTGTTTGTGTGTGTTTGTGTGTTTTTTGTGTGTGTGTGTATGTGTGTGTGTGTGTGTGTGTGTGTGTGTGTGTGTGTGTGTGTGTGTGTGTGTGTGGTGTGTGTGTGTGTGTGTGGTTTTCATGTACTTGTCTCTGTGGGCGTGTGTGCGCGTACGCGTGATAGTGACGTGAGCGTGCTATGTACAGTAGCGAGTGCAGGTCTGTTTTTTTGCATACACAGAGATCACACGACACAGAATCTAGCATTGCATGTCAAACAGATGAGAACACCCTGGTGTCGACAATATTGGCATACAGTCGTGCTCTGGTCGGGACAAAAAAACACCAGCATGAATGCTTGGTATGCATTTTTGTCGTTGTGCCATGGTTATTCATGTCTTTTCTATAGAAATGGCATTTCTGCATAATATTGTCGTATGGCTCGGAACAGCAGAGAAGTGTAAGCGTGTGAATGAAGGCAAAATGATGTTTATTTAGAATAAATGATTCAGTTTATTCAGCTTTTCTTTCTTTGTCATTTTGCCCACGCATAAATTTGATACGGGGGGAAACAATAGCGTAATGAAAATAATAATTGTAAAAATAGATTAGAGTGAGTGTGTTTATTATTCATTCTTTGATTTAGAGGATAATGGAATAAACACTCGTGTGCTTTTGTACATTCAGTCCCCATGTGTATGCAGTTTTGTCAGTTTTGTCATCCGTTCCCACCGGCACACAATGGCCTTGTATTCCAAAAAGCGGAACGGGTTTTTAACGAGTGCGTAAGATGTTGTATCGTGCGTTCGCACACAGGACCTGGGTTTATAGGTTCATTCGAAGGACTTTGGGAGGGGGGGGGAGTGGAGTTGGCACTGATGCTAACTCGTGTGTGTGTGTGTGTGTGTGTGTGTGTGTGTGGTGTGTGTGGTGTGTGTGGGGTGTGTGTGTGTGTGTGTGTGTGTAGGTGTGTGCATATGTGTGTGTTTGTGTATGTGAGAGAGAGAGAGACAGAGAGACATACAGACAGACAGACAGACAGACAGACAGAGACAGAGACAGAGACAAAGGAAAAGAACACTGG
>JASPKP010006696.1:0-13848 GCA_030674155.1 Stramonita haemastoma
TCAACTTTAGA
Source organism: Stramonita haemastoma (assembly GCA_030674155.1). Lineage (NCBI taxonomy): Eukaryota > Metazoa > Mollusca > Gastropoda > Neogastropoda > Muricidae > Stramonita > Stramonita haemastoma. Next base: position 12 of record JASPKP010006696.1, read on the forward strand.
TACTGAGATCTAAATGGCATGGGATAATACAACTTTGCAGTACTGAGTTTGGGGGGGACATGATAATAATACAATTTTGAGAGAAAAAAGGGTCTGAGGCAGTGGAAAATACAATTTTGGGGGTTACGAGATCGATGGACAGTGATGAAAATAAAATTTTTGACGTACTGAATCTGTTTGGAAAATGAAAAATTAAAACTTTGGAGCACCTGTTTTTGAGGACAGTGATAATAATCAATTTGGGAGAGTCGGGGAGACGGGGCCCCTTGTTTAATATAAACCCCTTTGAATTTTCTAGAATAGCTTTCTTATTTAAACAAACAAGAATTTCACAGGGGTTTTTGGCTAAACCCTACTACTACTTCATAATCCCCACTTCTTTAGTACCACAAAAAGACAAAAGCTTCACCCGGGTTTTTCCCCCGGCTATACACGGGGGGGACCCACCTATTTTTTTATTCACCCCCAAAAAACAAAGAAAAAAGACTGGAAGTTTTTTTCCCCCCCCTACCTAGTACTACATGGGGATCCACAGGGGGGTTTAAAGAAAAACAAACATCAGTCCTTAAGATTTTTTATAATACAAAGATTTAAATCTGACGCAGGTACAAGGGGGGGCCCTTTTGGGACAAATGTTTTAAATAAACCCCTTTTTAACCTATGGGACCGGGAATTTTTTTTTCGGAATTTTTGGGGCCCTTTGGAAAATTTAAAGGGGGGGGGGTTTTATACCCCCCCCAAAATTTTAAAAGGTCCCAAACCTGCCAGTGTGTAAATTTTTTAAATTTTTGCCCACAGGCAGAAGACAAAAATGCCGTAAAGTTTCCACTCATCCCAAAACATTGGGGAGTTAAAAAAAAACAAACATCCCAGTATTTATCCCTGAATTAATACAACCTTCGGGGGGGGGCAAAAACAGTCACATAAGCAAACCCCCCTTTGGATAAATTTGGGGGCTCTATCTGAAACAAAATTTAAAAGTCAACACTGAAAAAAAATTTAGTGCATTTTAAAAAATTCAGAAAAAAATTTCCCCAAAAAAATTTTTTTCGTTTGGGTTGGGGACGGGGTACAAAATGTCGGGGGGTTTTTATCAATTTATCAGCACACACCACACACACACACACCCCACACACACACACACACAAACACAAAAACCCCCCCACCCCCCACACACACACACACATTTAAAATTCCTTTTTAAGGTAGTCATTTTTTGGGGGGGGGAAAAAGGGGGGGAAAAATGCATTTTTTTCAAAACTGAATACCCACGGGGGGAAAAAAACCAGATGTTTTTTCCTTACCTTGATATAAAAAATAAACAGAAAATCAAAATTAAATAAATAAAGAAAAATAAAAAAAAAAAAAAAAAAATTTTCCCCGGGGGAAAAAGGGGAAGCCCCCCGGGGTTTGATTTCCCTCCCACACGATCCAACCTATTTACTTTTTTTTTTTCCCCTTTTGCCTGTATATTTTTTTTTCCTATAAAAAGGGGGTTTTTTGCTTTTCATTTTGCTCCCCCGGGGTTTTCTTTAATTTTCAAAAAACCCACCACTGGGGGTTTATTTGAAGGGGGAAAGTTTCAGACACCCCTGTTCAGTTGTTTTTGGGTTGGTCCCCCCTCTCTACACCCGGGGGGTCACCCAGAATATGCACCACTTTGACTAAACCACCCCCACCTGGGAAAAAACCCGTGACAAAAAAATCCCTTTTATAAAATTTTTGCTTAAAAATTTTTTTAAGTCCCCTCGCTGTATGGGGACCATACCCAACCAGAGGCTTTTTTTTTTTAAAAAGGGGGAAGTCCGGGGGTTAAAACCTGTTGGCTGGGCAATCTGAACACAACATTTTAAAACCCCAAAAAATTTTTTTTAAAATTTTTGGGTTGGGGACTTGGTAAATTAAAAAAGGGACTCATTTTTGGGGCCAAACCCACATGCTCACGTGTAAATCTAAAAATGGGGAAAAATTTGGATTGCTCTAAAGTAATCAGTGTTTTTACACTGTTTTTTTTCGGGGTTTTAAAAAAGATGGGGCCTTTTCCCCGGGCCATTTTAAAAAAAATTTTTAATAATATTTAAATAACCCCCAGTTGTAGTATAGTGGTTAGGCGTTGTCCCCTTTGGGAAAAAACTTTACAGCTTTTTCCCCCCCACCCGGGGTTTAAAAAAGGGCCCAAAACCTTTTTTTTGGGGGGTTTAAACCCGCGTTTGACTCACCACCCGGGGGGGGTCTATGACTCCCCAGTGTTTAACGCCCAAAAAACTGGAATAAGTCCGGGCCCGATGAACCCTTTTGGCTGGGGGCAGACTTTTAAAATTTTTTTAAAAAAAAAATTAAAAAAAATAATAAATAAATAAAAAAAAATAAAAAATAATAAAAATTAAAATTAATAATAATAAAAATTTAAAATTTTTCACAGTAAATATCTTGAAAAAAAAAAAAATCAAAGCCTTCATTTTCCCCGTACAACACACAACCAACAATAACTTTTTAAAGTTTAAAAATTTTTAATGTACTCACACACACACCCACATACCACATTATAATGCACATGGGACACACCCCTTAAAAATTTTTTTTGATTTAAAATCTAGCTTTTTATATTGATACTTTTTTTTTTATCCTTTAAATTTTAAAAAGGGGGCAAACATTTCACAAACAAACAAAAAAAAAAACTGTGGTCAACATTTTTTCCCCTCCGGGCCCAAAGAAGGGGGTTTTTTTTTAGGGAAAACCCTTAAACATTTTGCGCATGGGTAACAAAAATTTCCCCCATACTTACTTACCCCGGGGGTTTCCTCTAGGCCCAAGTGCAACTCCACAGTCTTCCCAGACTGGGGGATCTTACCTACTACCCACTAGGCCTACTACAACTACCACTCCACTATTGAATCCCCCCCCCCCCCCCCCCCCCCCCCCCCCCCACCCCCATAAGGGGGAATTGGGGGACGTTTCTTCACCCCCCTTTTTTTTAAAATCATAAATCTTAAAAATTGTTTACTTCTTATTTTAGTTCTATTTGGGTTTTTTTGGTATTTTTAATTGTTTTCTCTGTCCTTTCTTTTTTTTTTAAATTTTTGTTACTGTAGACAAACCAAAAAAAGGGGTTCAATGTTTTTCGAACAAAAAAAAAAACTTCTTCAATATTAACTTTTTCTTAAATTTTTTTGAATATTATTTCTAATATTGGACTGCCTTTAGAATTTTTGGGAAAATCTTTCACTGATCTAAAGGGCCTGTTTTTGCGTGAGGAAAATTCAAACTTTTTTTTGGGGGGGGGCAAAAGGGTTAAAAAAAGCTAAAAAAGATAAAAGCGGGAAAAGGGGGTATGGAGCCCCCCCTTTTTCGTTTCCTAGGGAAATTTGGAAGACAGAGGAAGTTTGTTTTTTTAACGGGTTTTGTATCAATGTTTTAAATCCTTTTTTAAAAAAGGGGGGTTTTAAACCCCATCCTCAGGGCTTTTTGGTTTAAATTTAAAAAAAAGGGCGGGCCCGGGGAAAAAGGGGCTTTTCCCCGGGGTGCTTACCCCGGTTCGGGGGGTTAAACGACTGGAGTCTTAGACTCCCCCCTAATAACCCAGCTACCGGGGGTTTAACCCCCCCAAAAAAAGGGGTTTCCCCCCTTTTTTCCCCGGGGGGGGGTGAAAAAACCGAAAGGCCCCCCAAGGGCCATCGCCAACCCCCAAAGCGGGGGCGAACCCCAACCTTTAATTCTTTTTCCCCAAACCCCCAAACCCCAACTACCGTGCGGGGGAAGCTTGATGGGGCCCCAAAAAAAGGGCAAACCTCGTGACAGTTTTTTGGGATCTTAACCCTAAAAGGGGTAGGGGGTTTATACTTCACAAGATCAAAAAGAAACCCAAAAAAAAAAAAAACGAAAGGGGAATTTGACTGAGTGTTCCTTCACTTTTGGGCTTCAAAATTTTTTTCCCTTTTCGGGTGAAAAAAGGGGGAAATTTTTTTGGGGGTTTTGGGGGTGGGTTGTGGTGGTGGGTTTTGGGGTTGGTTTTTTTGGGGGGGCTGCGGCGGGCTCAAAGAAAGAAAAAAAACGGGGAAGGAAAGGGGAAGGGGAAAGTTTTTTAAATTCAGATAATAATAAGCACTTTTTGCTTTTTTCATCGTCCCCCCCCTTTTGGGGGGATCAAAAATTTTTAGAAAAGAGAGGAAGAAGAAAGAAAAAAGGGAAAAAAGAGAGAAGAAAAAAGAGAAGAGACCAAAAAAAAGGCAAAAACCCTTTTTAATTTTTCCCCTGAAGGCAAGTGGGGGGTTTTTGGGGGGGTTTTTTGTGTGTGTGTTGTGTGTTGTTGTGTGTGTTGGTGTGTGTGTGTGTGTTTTTTGTTCTTCTTTTTTCCCTTTTTTTCACATAAGTAATAACACAACACAAAAATTTAAAAACTGTTGTGTGTACTGTGCGTGTGTGTGTTTTTTGGTGTGTTTTTTAGTGAAATGCGCCCGCGCGCGTTTTTTGCCGCAATGTACAATGTTTAAAAATTACTACAGAGGGTATTATTAGGGTTACAGGAGGACGAACCCAAAGGGCCAATATTTTAAAAAAAGGGGGTTAAATTTCCCCAAAAAGAATCGCGGGGTTTTCTGGTTTCCCTGTCCCGGGACGGGGGGGGCGTACCCCAAGGGGCAGAACAAAAGGCCCCAATTTGCCCCCGGGGTTTTTATTCCCCAGGGGAAAATTTTTTTCCTGGATTTAAAATCACTGCCCCGACTCCACTTCCCCCCTTTCCCCTTTTGAGACTATATATAAAATCCGGGGGCCCCCGGGGGAACCACGCAAACGCTTCGACACGTTTTAAAAAATGTTTTCCCCCTTTTCCCTAAAGTAAGGGGCCATTGTGTCTGGGTAACAGATGAATTTCAAAAAGGGATACCACGGGGAAAAGTAAATAAAAAAAAAAAAAGATTTTATCCCCTTTTTCCTCCATACAAAAAAAAAGCAAATTTTTCCCCGGGAAAATTTTGGGGTTTTTTCCCCGGGGAATCTCACCTCAAGACAGTTTCCCCCCCCTCCCCCCCCCCCCCAAAAAAAAAAAAAAAAAAAAAAAAAAACAACAAAAAAAAACAAACAAAAAAAAAAACCCAACCCAAAACCCCCCCAAAAAACCACCCACAAAAAATTTAATAGCAATTCTATTTGGGTTGGAAAACCTCAAACATTTTAACAAAATTTTCCCAACATTTTTCTTTTTCCCGGGGGTTTTTTTACATGCACTAATAATTTTTCACATGAAAAAGGGGGGAAAAAATTTTGCCATGCAAATCAAATGAAAAGGGGGGTTTTGGGGGGGGGGGGGGGGGGGGGCGGGGGGGGGGGGGGGGTCCCGGGGAAAAGGGGGGGAAGGGGAAACCTTTTTAACCGGGGGGGTTTTTTTGGGGGATGTTTTAAAACCTTTTTGGGGTAGAAAAAGGGGGGGTTTAAATAAAAACCCCACAAGGGGATCAACCCTTCGCAGCGGGCTTGTTTAAAAAATGGGACACCCTGGAAATTTTGCATCTCTGTTTCCTCGGGGGGGGGGAAAACCCTCCTTGGAAATACACTTCCCTTCCCTTTTTACATACACTTCATGTTCGACCCAAAACATGATCCCCCCCCCCCCCAAGGGGGGACCCCCTACCCACCCCCCATGACCACCCACCTAACCAAAATTTATGTGAAAGGAAAAAATTATCAACCTTTTTTTTGGGGGCACTACATCAAAATTTGGGTAGCTGTGTCACCTGGGTGCCCGTGCAAGATGGGAGTTTCAGATCCCACCCTTTTCCATGTAAGGGGTTTCAAAAAGTCCTTGAAAACTTTTTAAAATCCTTTAAAAATCGGGGGTTAAAAAAATTTTTTAAAAATCATTTGATTTTTCAGGCCAAACCAAAAAGCATTGTCTTTTTGTGTCAGCTAATTTGCCTAGCCTACATTAAAATCATTAGTAAAAGTTCTAGTTTCCTTCAGCCTACAAGCACTCTTAACAAACAACCGCAATCTCCTTTAAAGGGGAAAAAAAAAAATCTCTTAAGTCTCTGGCCCTATATGGGGAGGTACTTTGAAAACTCTAATGTAAACGCCCCATTCAGCTGCAGTTTCAATCCACAGTGATTTCAGGGGGGTGGTGTTCAAGAGTGCACATTCTGGGGGAGCCCCAAAAAATTGGCGGGGAAGAAAAAAACCAAAAAAACACACCAACCATTTTTTTTAACTCAAAATGTACTTTTATCCTCGAATAAAAAATTTTGCCTCCTTTCCCTGCCTTGCTGCCTGGGCAAAATGTTTTTGAAAAGCCTTTTATACGGGCCCAAAAATTATTTAAAAACTCATTTTGGGGCCCCCGGGGGCACCCCATCCCCACCGTATTTTTTTGCCCCCCCTCCACTTTAGTTTGGGGAGCTCATGGGACATAGGGACACAAAATAATGCAAAAGACACCACTCCTTTTTCAAAAAAAATCTTGTGAATTTTCCCCGAGGTAGAGTTGGGGTCGAGATAACTGACGTATCATTCCAAACTCAATTCTACCATGTATTCAAGATTGTTTCCAATTTAGGGCCCCTCCCCCCCACGGGGTTGCCAAAAAAAGGGGCCCAATCACGTTGCACTGGAGCATGGTTTTGGCGGACCAAAATTTTAGAAAAAAAGTGATAATCGACAACCAGAGTATTGCTAATTTTACGCAATCAATGCTCTGCAGAAAAAAAGGGGGGCCACTGGTAACCCCAAGCAAAAGCGGGGACCCTTTCCAATATTTGGGTATGAAAACATGGCCATACACTAAGAAAAATTTTAACCCCTTGTTCCACTTGGGCTCAAAAATTTCTTAAAGTTTTCAAATATCCAGGGAAAGCCATTTCACACCCCAGCGTAAAACCAAAAAGGGGTCCTCCCCCCTTAACCGTAAAAAAATTTTTTTCCCCACACTGCTTGAAATCAAACCCAACCCACTCACGGTGCCTTTCTGCACAAGCATTCACTTTCCAAAAAAAAAAACAGAACCCCATTGAATCATCATCACAAGCAAAATGCAACCAAAAGTCTTCCTAAAAACAGACCCCACCCCTGAATATATGCAATGCTGACCCCAGTGACAGCAAAAAAAATTTCCCTTTCCTTCAGGGGAAACCCATGACTTGAACTTTGACACGCCAGGAAAATTAAAAAAGGGAAAAAAAAACACAAAAAAAGGGGGCCAATTTTTATGACCAATCTTTTGGGGTTCCCTTCTAAAACAGAAAACCCTGACTTTGGGGCCCCGGGGCCCTTTCCCCCCCCTTTTTTCCCCAAAAAACCAAAGTTTTTGGGGAAGTTCCCTGCGAGGTTCAACAACAAGTGACACCTTCGAATCCGGGCAGGTGCCGGGTTGAAAAGATCAACCTGTTTGAATTTTCAAAAAAGTTCAAGGGCCCAAAAAGGATAGGGGGAAAAAATTTTTTCTTTCACTAGGGGGCTTACGGGAAAGGGGGGTCCTTTGCCACCTGAGATTTTTTTAGGGAGGGAGACCCATGTTTTAAAACCCAAAACAAATATTGTTACCTAACACTGATTCACTGACACGCCCAGTCACAAAAAGCGCAAAAAAGACACTGATATAACCGAAAAAAAGAATGACCTGGGAAAAGAGCATACCGCAGAGGTCAATTGCTGGTTTCCCCATCCCAAAAATTTCATTTTGCACCATGCCACAGAAGAGAACACCAAATGCTTTTCACACAGCATTTTCAAACAAAAGGGTATTAAAAATTTTAACGCTACAGTGGCACAATGTTTCGTTCTGGAATTTTGGCTGTTGCAGCCTTAAAACACGAAATTTGGGTTGCCCTTTTGCACGGGGAAAAACCCCCAGGTTACACCGCACATGACATCACCAAGAATTGTAAAAACATGGCAATTCCCCCTTTCCTTCCTTTATGGGGTTTGACCTGTTTGTCGTTTCTGGGAAGGGGGGAAAAACTGCACTCGACACATGGAAAACTTTTGATGGGCAAAATTTTTTTCCCCCCTTTTTTGTGGATCCTTTTGGGATTTTAAAGAGACTATTTTGGTTAAAAATAGTTTTCCCCGGGAACCCACTTCACGCACACTGGGAATCAGCAGGAAACACATCTTCCAACCCCAAGGGGGGGTCCATCGACAAATACCACCAACGGGCGGCCTCTACACCCCCAAAAAAGGGAAATCCAAGGGGACAGTTGGGGGAGCAGGTCTGTTCTCCAGTTCTTCTTTTCCAAATGTAATTGGGAAAGAGTGCAACACAAGGCTGGCAGCCTTTTGGACAATGTTGCCAAAGTGTTTTCGTTCTCATTGCTGCAAATGGGGGCAAGAAAGGGTGTAGGGGGCATATGTGCAGAGCTTTAAAAAGACACCAAAATCATGTGGAACTGTGACACAATATTGTAAGGATGAAAAAAACCCACTCTGCCCCATTTTGGGGACATAGGATGCCATGCGCCACAATGACAGTGACGAAATTTTAGATGGCCACTTACATTCTAAATGTGATGCCATGGAATTCAAAAACGGGATTGTCCATAAAAAAAAGGGACATAAAACGGGCCAATTTGGGGGCTTTATATTTTTATTAAAGAAAAAATTTTCCAAATTTCTCATGCTTAAAAACAACCAAAAGACCCCTCATCCTTTTTTTGCTCAACGTTCAATTTTTTAACTTTTACAGATATTTCTGCGGTGGCGGCCATTTTGGGTTTTTGCATTTACAGGCCTAAGGTAAAAATCCAGCTTGGCACTATATCAAATTTTTTCTTAGTATGCCTTTTAAATCATTTGTAAATTTTTGGGTTTTTTTTTCCCCACAAAACCCAAATTTGGGGCTGATACAAAAAAAACGGCCTTGCTTAGTTTAGAGTGCAAAAACTTTCCTTATTCCTCTGTTTTTCTGTGCCTGCCGGGAGGGGGTGGTTCAAACCGCTTTTTGTTTATCTTTTTAAAAATGTGGTGGTTTTGTGTGGGGGGGGTGGGGGGGGGTTGTGTGTGTGTGTGGTGTGTGTTGACAGCAATGACCCCTGAAAACCTGTATGTTGAGTCCATACAGTGATACCCCTGTGCGCCAAAGTGGCAGTGCAACCATTTTAAAAAATGGGGTCAAAACCTTTTTACTGACCTTCCCGGTGATAAAAAGGGCTGATAAAAGGGGGGGTACGCGGGGGGGGGGAGGGGAAAAGGGGCTTTTGAGCCAAAGGGAAAACAAAAATGGCGGAAAACATAGGGGGGAAAAACTTTTTATTTCGGTGACTTCCCCCAATAATAAAAAACGAATGAAATAAAAGAAATTTTTACAGACGTTTTTGTTTTTGAAAGCATTAAAGGGGGCGGGAAGTCGGGGGTCAAACACTCGCTTTCCAAACCTGTTAAGCACCTCGACATCACCAGGGGATGGTGACCTTTGCACTTGGTTTAGTTTTTTTCCCCAGTTCCCCTTTAAAATTGTACCTCCCTTTTTTAGGGCGGGAAAGGGTAAAGCAGGGGGGGGAGATTTTTTCCTTTTCCCTTTTTAAACTACTTTCCTCTTTTTTTTAATCTTTCTTAAAACAAATCAGGGACTGTTAATTGTTTTTTGCCCATTTCACGTTTTAGGGGTATCAGTCCCTTTTCAAATTTAAGTTGAGGGGGGGAATGAAAATATCCAAGCAAAGGAAGGGCTTTTCCCTTTTTTAAAAAAATTGGCCGTTTTGTGTTCATTACGCGAGATTTTTTATCTTTTAAGAAATCATTTTTACAAAGAAAGTTACTGACAAAAGAAAAAGAGAAATAAAAAAAAAAACCCCCCTACTTCCAACCCTTTTAACATTTTTTTAAATTTTTTTACAAAAAAAAATAAAAGGGAAACAATCCTTTCCCTACTTTGTAAAAAAAAATTCCAAACACAGAAACCCTTCCCCCATCCATTAACCCAGGTGGCTGGCATATCTTCCCGGGGTGAGACAAAACCAGATCCCCGTTTACCACACATTTTTGGGGCTTAAAAAAACCCACAACAACAAGGGTTGACCCTGAAAAAAAATTTTAGAAAAAACCACTCGAAGGGGGAAAAAAACAGGGCAGAAAAAGAAAAAAAAGGTAGGGGCCCGCACAGTCAAAACGCCTCCCGGGGGGGCGCCCGAATTTTTTTTCAAAAAACTACTGGACAAGTGGTATAAAATAAAATAAAAAAAAAGTTGGGTAACACCCAACCCCAAACTTGACACAAAACCCTCAAAACACGAAGTTAAGGGGGAACCAAACTGCGTCCCATGAGACCCCACAACTTTTACCACGGGGAAGGGGAATTTTTTATTGGAGTCAGGAAGGGGGGATATGATCTGCACTGGAAGGCAACCCTTTAGACTTACTGACAGGGTCATTTTCAAAGAGTAAAGACATCTGCAGGGGGCAGAAAACCTAGGGGCAAACATTGCGCGGCAATTTTCACCCGGTTCGATTCCCGTTGGAGGGGTTTTTTTCCCCTGGATTAACATCTGGGACTCCATTCTCCCCCAAATCTTTCCGATAAAGTAAACCAAGGCCCCCCCTGGCGAACCCGCAAAACCCTTTTGCACCAAAATTTAAATCCGCCGCTTTTTGAAAAAGCCATTTGTGCCGGGGAACAATGCAATATTTTTACAACCAAAAACACAGGGGCTGGGTTAAAAAAAAAAAAAAAAAAAACAGATGCTATCCCATTATCCCCCATAAAAAAATTTTTAAAAAAAATTAAAGAATTTGACAACCCCAAACTTTGGGGAAAGTGGGTGATAAGCCGACGTTGGTTTCCCGCTTCCCCGGCCACGACATTATTTTGGGGGAGGAGCCGGGATCCAAAAAATCCCAAAACTTTAGGGGGGGGGGATTCAAACCTAAACCCCCTTTCCTTTCCCTAACCCAACTGCCCAGGCAGCTTTTAGCATGAAACTTTAAACCCAAGACTCTTGTGCACCCTCAAGAGCACGACTTTTTCCCTTCGGGGCGGGGGGTGAACCACACATGTGCAAAACCAGACACCCAACAACCACAGCTAGTATTTGTAAAAAAAGGGGAAAATTATATATTTTATAAAATATTTTAATATAATATATAAAATATTATATAATATAAAAATTAAAAAAAATATTCTCTAAAGGTTGTTGTCTGTCATTTTTTAAAAAAAAATTTTAATGTTTTTAAAAAAAAAGGGGGGAAACATTTAAAATAGGGAATAAAAAAGAAAATTTAAATTTTATTAAGTATAAAAAAAACAGGCCTTAAAAAAATTTTTTTGCGCCAAATTTACCCATTTTGCTTCGTTTTTTTTTCCTTTTCAGTGTTTTAAAAGGGATATTTTTAGGCCACACGGGACAAACTAAAAATGAAGGGGGGATCTCTGTGGTAAACTTTGCTCTTTTCCAAGCTTTAAGGGGTTTCAAAATTTGAGGGGGGTTTCCCCCAGGGATGGGGAAAACCTTTTAAATTTTTGTGTTTTGGGGGGCACCCCCTCATTAACCCATTTAAATTTTGGGGACCCCCCTTTCTTTAGGGGCTGGGGAAAAATATATAAAGGAAGGGGGGAACCCCCTTTAAAAACGGCCCATGAGAAGAGGTCCTTATGCCCGGGACCCCCGTGCCGCATAGGGGACCTTTTTACCTTTAAAACAAAACAGGAAAAGGCCCCCAAAACCCAAAAACACTCCCCAAAAAGGGCTTTGGTTTTTTTTAAAAAACTTGGGCCAAAAAGGGGGCCCTTTTTTATGGGGGCCAAACCAAAAAGTTTTTGGGACCATTACGACTCATTTTTGGGGTTTTTTTGATTGGTTTTTTCCTTATTTGACCCAGGGGAAAACGGAAAATACAGTCACTGGTTTTTGGTTTTTGGGGGAAAAAAAAGAAGGGCAAAAAAAGATCATTGGTTTAGTGGGACGGGGGGAGGGCCCGGTTTGGGGGGCAGCAGGGACCCCAGAAAAAGCCTTTTGGAGAAATGGTGGGACGGCCCCTCCGGGAGGGGACAACCCGTTTTTAGACACTGTTTCCCTTTCCCCTCTACCCCCACAGACGTGTGCGGGACAATGACACAGAGAATGCGGAAGGGGGGTTGTTTCCTGCAGAGTCACAGTGGGGACTTCTTTTGGAAAGGAGGAACTATCAAGGTTTGGGTATGTAAACAGTCTACCTCACCATACCTGTATTGGGGGGGAAAATTTAAAAAAAACAAAAAAAACCCCCCAATTGGGTGTAAGTTTTGCATTTTTGAGCATTCAGGGTTTTTGGGGATTTTTTGGTTTTGGTTTTTATGTTGTAGGGATGTTGTAGTATTTTTTTGTTGGGGTTTTTTTGAAATTTTATGTGTGTTTTGCCATGGGGGTCGTCCCGTGTGTTTTGGGGTTTTTTTTTGGGGTTTGGGGGGTGGGGGGTGTTTTGGGGTGGGGTGTGGGGGTTGTGGTGTGTGTTGTGGTGTGGGGTTTTTGGGGAGGGTTTTAAAGGGGAAAAAGGAAAGGTTTTTCATAACCCCCAGGGGGTTGGGGGGAAAAGGGGGTAAAAAGGGTCATACTTTTTTGGCCAAAAATTTTGGGGCATTTCCCCCTCCTCCCCCTTTTCCCCCTTTCCCCAAAAAGGGGAGGGCCCCTTTTAAAAGGGGGAACTGGGGCATACTAAAGGGAAAAAGGGTTGAAAGGGGCACTACCCCCTTTCCAGCCCAAAACTGTTAATTTTAGCGGGAAGGGTGGGAGAAAAAGGGGGATCCTCCCCAAAGGGGCTTGGGGGGTTTTTCGTTTCACCAAAAAGGGGGTTTGGCAGTTTTTTTAAAGGTCAACAAAAAAACAAAATGTTCCCGTAGTAAAACAAGAGTTTTAGGGGGCAAAACATAATAATGACTTTTTTTGGTCCGGGTTTTGCAAAACATAATTAAAGATTTTTTTGGGTCCTTAGAAAAAAATTTAAACTTATTGGGGGCCCTTTTGAAAAAAAAAAAATGACTTTTTTGGGGGCCCGTTATAAAAATTTTAAAAACGACTTTTTTTGGGGCCTGTTATAAAATCAAAATTTAATGTTTTTTGGGGGGTTTTTTATCAGGGGTTTCGTAAACTCCCCCTTTGGTTTGGGCACAGATAAAAAAAAAATATAAAAAGATTTATTTTTAGGCGGGGGGGGACAAGTCTCTAAAAAAATTTTCATTTACAGAAAAGAGCGGTTTTTTGGGGAAAAAAAAAGATCTCAGACCCAAAATTTCATAGAATTTGATGGGTTTTAAATTTTTACTGTACAGGGTCAGGGATTTTCAAATATCTTTTGAGGAAGGACGACATTTCAAGGAACCAGGGGGAAACTAAAGAAAAAATTTGTTTGTTTCCAGACCTTTTTTTCGGGGGGTTTCCCCGGAAAGGGCGGGGTTTATTTTTTGGGAAAAGGGGGGAGATGCCCCCCTGGACCTTCCTGTGCAACCCCCCAACACACCAATGCACCGCCCGCTCAGCTGAACCCAGGAGTTTTAAAAAAAGGGGGGGTTGGTAGGTCTGAGCACTGGACAGTTTGCATGACATACAAAAAAATTTCCCGTATTCTTTCCCCTTTTTTTCTGAAAGGGGAAAATTTTTTGGGCCAATCACAGTAAATGCGCCAGATTCTTTGGGAAAGGGCCCCTTGAAAAAACTACCCCAAAAAAGGGCTTACGACTGACCATTTCACAGGAAGGATTGTTGGGCATTTCCCCCAAGTTTTTAGCCAGCAAACCTCACAAACGGGTCTGGGGAAAAGGCTCACCGGGCCCTTCGTTTTTTAAAAAAGGGGGGTTTTTTTAGGGGAAAAAATTTCCCCTTGCCGAAAAAAAAAAAACCCTTTTCTTCAGATCTACCGCATTTGAGGGGAAAACCCGGGGTTT
>JASPKP010006697.1:0-5000 GCA_030674155.1 Stramonita haemastoma
AGTATAGTATAGTATAGTATAGTATAGCATAGTATATTATATTATACATAGTATATTATAGCATAGTATATTATATTATAGCATAGTGTATTATACTATAGCATAGTATATTATTTTATATTATATGATATAATTAAATATAAAATAATATACCATGCTATGAGTGATATATTATAAGATATGATACGATATCATATCGAAACATACCATATCATACACACATCATATCATATTATATCATATCAAGAATTCTCCTATATGATGTTGATTTGTGCTGTGTTGTGTTAAGTTACACTAACATAGTGGGCTACGGTGTGATGTGTTAGGTTACATGCAGTAATACTATGCTGTATCATGGTGAACAGGTTTTGTTTCGCTTTTGTTACGCTAGCTTATGTGTATGTGTACATGCATGCAAGCTCGGGCACCCTACACACATGCGTACACGCATGCCAGTTATGCACAGGTCTACACATGTACGTGCGCGTGCGCGCGCGCACACACACACACACACAGACACACACACACAGACACACACACACACAGACACACACACATACACACACACCACACACACACACACACACACGCACACACACACACAAACGCCACACACACACACACACACACACACACACACACATACACACACAAACACACACACACACACACACACACACACACACATTTTCACCCTGGTAACTGACTGACCCCAGTGAAAAGAACCCCCCCCCAAAAAACACACAACCCCACCCACCCGGACAATTTCCTGACTCCACCCTCCCAGTCAGTGCTAAGGCGTCTCCCCGCACACAACGTCTCCCCGTGCTCAGGTCTGAAAGGAATCACAAAATGGCTTGACAGATTTTTTTTTTTTTTTTTTAAAATCTGGAAGCGACGGCTCAGAGAGTATTGTGTTCACGCTTAACTAATCAGATTTGTTGGAAACTCCCTTCCCCACCCCTCCCTGTGATCTTTATCAGGACACGGCAACTACAACCACGAAGGTAGAGGAGGAATAGGAGGAGAGGAGGAGGAGGAGGAGGAGGAGGAGGAGAGGAAGAAGAAGAAGAAGAAGAAGAAGAAGAAGAAGAAGAAGAAGAAGAAGAAGAAGAAGAGGAAAAAGAAGAAGAAGAAGAAGAAGAAGAAGAAGAAGAAAAGAAGAGATGAAGTAGAAGAAGAAGAAGAAGAAGAAGAAGAAGAAGAAGAAGAAGAAGGAGAAGAAGAAGGAGAAGAAGAAGCAGAAGAAGAAGAAGGAGGAGGAGGAGGAGGAGGAGGAGAGGAAGAAGAAGAAGAAGAAGAAGAAGAAGAAGAAGAAGAAGAAGAAGAAGAAGAAGAAGAAGAAAATTTCTAACAGGGGCGAGCCGCTAAAATGCAATAGGTTAGAACAAGCAATCTATCTATCTATCCCTTAGTCTGGCGACCGTGGGACACCCCTGAAAACTTGACAACCAGTTCCCTCCATTCCTCTCTCTGTTTTGTCTTTCTCAAAGTTTTGTTGAGTTCTAGGCCTGTCCATTCGCTGATGTTGTCCTCCCATCTCTTCCTTGGACTGCCTCTTTTTCTTCCTTCTTGGACAGTGCCTTGCAGTGTTGTTTTTGCCAAGTCTATTTGATCTTGTTACATGCCCGTACCATTTAAGCAAACAAACGAACACTTTAAAAGCACAACTGTGCAAGTAGAAAAACCCATCACCAAACCGTGCATCAAGGTGTTCCAACGTGATGATTGAAGTAGATCATCCAGAGAATTTTTCAAATCCAAGACCAACGAGGCTGCACCAGCTGAATTAGACAACTGTTTGGACGTCACTACTGGAAGTGAATGCATTGCTTTGTTGAATAAATCTAAGACCAACAAGCCCACACCAGCTGAATTAGACAACTGTTTGGACGTCACTACTGGAAGTGAATGTATTGCTTGTTGAATGTAGTACCATCTAAAGATAACACGTGACTTTGAAACAGCGGGAGTGTTCTTTTGTGTTTACTTTTTCGTAGTTGTTTTAAAGCCTAAGGTCACAGAAACGTTGCACATCGCAAATTCAGCTGTCTGGTAGGGTCAGTCGTCGTGTATAGCAAAACCAAACAGTTTGTTTGCTTTAAACAAAAATTATCTTCTGTCAAAACAGTATAATCTCACTTGAAAAGCAACTAATGTCACTTGTTTATGAAACGAAATTGCATATTTAATTTTTTTTTTTTTTTTTGGGGGGGGGGGGTTATTTTGATTTGATTAGAAACGTTTGCCTCTGTTGTTTGTAATTGAAAAATGAACATTAAAAAAGTTTGAACATCCCCCCAACCCCCCCCCCCCCCCCACACACACACACAAAACCCCAATATAACATCAATGGTTTTTATTTGTCAGCTTTCTATTTTTTTCCTTTTCGGTGAGGGCAGGATGAAAAAAGCCATGTCAGCTTAATCTTTTCTTTACCCCCAATAAAGATAATTGTGACTTCACTTGACTCCACCTCAGAGTAGCCCATTCAAAGTGAACACTGAACACCAGAGCATTTATACCAAGCGAACAGGAACTGAACACATAAAAACTTTTCTTTATTTAAAAAAAAGGAAAAAAGAACCGTGTGGGGAACTAGCTGACTTAAACGAAATCTGTTTATTAAATGAATATCCCCCTCATTCTGCTTTCTTTCTTTTCTTTCTGTTTCTTTCTTTTGTCTTTCTCTGTCTTTTTTCTGTCTTTATTTTTTTCCTTTATTTCCTTTTTTCTTTCTTCTAATTTTTTTTCTTTTTTTCTTTTTATTTCTGTCTGTGTTTATTTCTTTGGTTTGTTTTCTGCGTTTTGTTTGTTGCTCTTTCCTTTCTTTCTTTCTTTCTTTCTTTCTTTCTTTCTTTCTTTCTTTCTTTCTTTCTTTCTTTCTTTCTTTCTTTCTTTCTTACATTTCTTACTTTCTTCTTTGATAGTTTTTTTTCATTCCCTTCTTTTCTCTTGTCTTCCTATCTTTCTTCCTATCTTTCTTTCTTTCATTCATTCATTCATTCATTCTTTCTTTCTTTCTTTCTTTTTTCTTTCTTTCTTTCTTTCTTTCTTTCTGTCCTCCCCTTTCTTTCTTTCTTTCTTTTTTGAGTACACAGTTGTCACTTATTCCACCCTGATTTACGAGAACGCTCAATGAAATCTACCCGAAAATAACTCCACCCGAGGGTGGGGTAGTTTTTGAGCCGTGGGGTGGGGGTGGGGGTGGGAGAGAGGTGTGTGTTGTCATATGGCCGTTTTTTGTCTGTGTCAAGAGGTTTAGCGCAATACACCCAGCCCTGGTTCAAAACTAAGCTGAAAGACTCCCTAGATTTCCTGTCATGAATGGAAAACCTATTCAAGGGGAGTAACACACACACACACACACACACACACACACACACACACACACACACACACACACACAGAGAGAGAGAGAGAGAGAGAGAGAGAGAGAGAGAGAGAGAGAGAGAGAGAGAGAGAGAGAGAGAGAGAGAGAGAGAGATTTGATTGATTTGAATTGATTTATTCTTTTATATCGAGGATAATGGAATAAGCACTCATGTGCTTTTTTACATCCAGTCCCCGTGTGTATGCAGTTATGTAAATGTCATCTGTTCCCACCGGCACACGATGACCTGCTCTTACGAAAAGCGGAACAGGATTTAACGTGTGCGCAAGATGTTCTGCGTGCGTTCGCACACGGGGCCTCGGTTTAAAGTCTCATCCGAAGTGATGAGAGAGAGAGAGAGAGAGAGAGAGAGAGAGAGAGAAGAGAGAGAGAGAGAGAGAGAGAGAGGAGAGAGAGAGAAGAGAGAGAGAGAGAGAGCGAGCTGTCTGCTTGAGAAGATTTCTGATTTGTCTTTATTGTAGAACGCTCAGACAGCACGGCCGTTATGCACCTGACAAGTCAGACCCAGCACATCCGATTTCGGCATAGGAGAGACAATATTGATATCTTTTCAGTCTTTCTGGAGAAAAAAAGCAGCAGGAAAATGGACCAAGAAGACAGAACATAGACAAAGAGGTGGTGACAGGAAGAAAAAGGAACAAGGCAGAAACAAAGAGGGAGAGAAAAGAGGGAATTCCTCGCACAGAATTTTCAAAAAAGGTGGGGATGCTATTTATAGTGACAAGACCTCGGCATCCCCTCAGAGGAGTTCTGATTGCATTTCCCTGAAAATTCTTCAGATAAGACCAAAGCATATAAACGCCATCAACGGCACGTGGTCACAACGACACGTGGTCACATCTTCGGATGAGACTATAAACCGAGTCCCCGTGTGTGAAAGCACGCAGAACATCTTGCCCACACGTTAAATCCTGTTCCGCTTTTCGTAAGAATAGGCCATTGTGTGCTGGTGGGAACAGATGACATTTACAAACTGCATTCACACGGGGACTGGATGTAAAAAGTACAATAGTGCTTATCCCATTATCCTCGATATAAAAGAATAAAATAAAATTTTCAAAAAACGGCACTTGGTTACAACGACACGTGGTCACAACATGTGGTCACAACAGCACGTGGTCACAACACGTGGTCACAGCATGGGGTTACAACGACACGTGGTCACAACAGCACGTGGTCACAACATGGGGTTACAACGACACGTGGTCACTACAGCACGTGGTCACAACATGGGGTTACAACGACACGTGGTCACTACAGCACGTGGTCACAACACGTGGTCACAACATGGGGTTACAACGACACGTGGTCACAACATGGGGTTACAACGACACGTGGTCACTACAGCACGTGGTCACAACACGTGGTCACAACATGGGGTTACAACGACACGTGGTCACAACATGTCACAACAGCACGTGGTCACAACGACACGTGGTCACAACATGGGGTTACAACGACACGTGGTCACAACATGTCACAACAGCACGTGGTCACAACATGTCACAACAGCACGTGGTCACAACGACACGTGGTCACAACATGGGGTTACAACGACACGTGGTCACAACATGGGGTTACAACGACACGTGGTCACAACATGTCA